>JAKGUB010000803.1:0-275000 GCA_026261675.1 Hippocampus mohnikei
GCGAAAAAACGACCATGTATAGTAAGGCGTTTTTAGCCGAAAAACGACCATGTATAGTAAGGCGTTTTTAGCCGAAAAAAACGACCATGTATAGTAAGGCGTTTTAGACGAAAAAAAACGACCATGTATAGTAAGGCGTTTTTAGCCGAAAAAAACGACCATGTATAGTAAGGCGTTTTTAGCGAAAAAACGACCATGTATAGTAAGGCGTTTTTAGCGAAAAAAACGACCATGTATAGTAAGGCGTTTTTAGCGAAAAAACGACCATGTATAGTAAGGCGTTTTTGCGAAAAAAACGACCATGTATAGTAAGGCGTTTTTAGCGAAAAAACGACCATGTATAGTAAGGCGTTTTAGCGAAAAAACGACCATGTATAGTAAGGCGTTTTTAGCGAAAAAAACGACCATGTATAGTAAGGCGTTTTTAGCGAAAAAACGACCATGTATAGTAAGGCGTTTTAGCGAAAAAACGACCATGTATAGTAAGGCGTTTTTAGCGAAAAAACGACCATGTATAGTAAGGCGTTTTTAGCGAAAAAAACGACCATGTATAGTAAGGCGTTTTTAGCGAAAAAACGACCATGTATAGTAAGGCATTTTTAGCGAAAAAAAACGACCATGTATAGTAAGGCGTTTTTAGCGAAAAAACGACCATGTATAGTAAGGCGTTTTTAGCGAAAAAACGACCATGTATAGTAAGGCGTTTTTAGCGAAAAAACGACCATGTATAGTAAGGCGTTTTTAGCGAAAAAAACGACCATGTATAGTAAGGCGTTTTTGCGAAAAAACGACCATGTATAGTAAGGCGTTTTTAGCGAAAAAACGACCATGTATAGTAAGGCGTTTTTAGCGAAAAAACGACCATGTATAGTAAGGCGTTTTTAGCGAAAAAACGACCATGTATAGTAAGGCGTTTTTAGCGAAAAACGACCATGTATAGTAAGGCGTTTTTAGCGAAAAAACGACCATGTATAGTAAGGCGTTTTAGCGAAAAAAACGACCATGTATAGTAAGGCGTTTTTAGCGAAAAAACGACCATGTATAGTAAGGCGTTTTAGCGAAAAAACGACCATGTATAGTAAGGCGTTTTTGCGAAAAAACGACCATGTATAGTAAGGCGTTTTAGCGAAAAAACGACCATGTATAGTAAGGCGTTTTAGCGAAAAAAAACGACCATGTATAGTAAGGCGTTTTTAGCGAAAAAACGACCATGTATAGTAAGGCGTTTTAGCGAAAAAACGACCATGTATAGTAAGGCGTTTTTAGCGAAAAAACGACCATGTATAGTAAGGCGTTTTTAGCGAAAAAACGACCATGTATAGTAAGGCGTTTTTAGCGAAAAAACGACCATGTATAGTAAGGCGTTTTTAGCCGAAAAAAAACGACCATGTATAGTAAGGCGTTTTTAGCGCAAAAAACGACCATGTATAGTAAGGCGTTTTTAGTCAAAATAAACGACCATGTATAGTAAGGGGTTTTTAGTCGAAATAAACGACCATGTATAGTAAGGCGTTTTTAGCGAAAAAACGACCATGTATAGTAAGGCGTTTTTAGCGAAAAAACGACCATGTATAGTAAGGCGTTTTTAGCGAAAAAACGACCATGTATAGTAAGGCGTTTTAGCGAAAAAACGACCATGTATAGTAAGGCGTTTTTAGCGAAAAAACGACCATGTATAGTAAGGCGTTTTTAGCGAAAAAACGACCATGTATAGTAAGGCGTTTTTAGCGAAAAAACGACCATGTATAGTAAGGCGTTTTAGCGAAAAAAAACGACCATGTATAGTAAGGCGTTTTAGCGAAAAAACGACCATGTATAGTAAGGCGTTTTTAGCGAAAAAACGACCATGTATAGTAAGGCGTTTTTGCGAAAAAACGACCATGTATAGTAAGGCGTTTTTAGCGAAAAAACGACCATGTATAGTAAGGCGTTTTAGCGAAAAAACGACCATGTATAGTAAGGCGTTTTTAGCGAAAAAACGACCATGTATAGTAAGGCGTTTTAGCGAAAAAACGACCATGTATAGTAAGGCGTTTTTAGCGAAAAAACGACCATGTATAGTAAGGCGTTTTTAGCGAAAAAAACGACCATGTATAGTAAGGCGTTTTTAGCGAAAAAACGACCATGTATAGTAAGGCGTTTTAGCGAAAAAACGACCATGTATAGTAAGGCGTTTTTAGCGAAAAAACGACCATGTATAGTAAGGCGTTTTTGCGAAAAAACGACCATGTATAGTAAGGCGTTTTTAGCGAAAAAACGACCATGTATAGTAAGGCGTTTTAGCGAAAAAACGACCATGTATAGTAAGGCGTTTTTGCGAAAAAAACGACCATGTATAGTAAGGCGTTTTTAGCGAAAAAACGACCATGTATAGTAAGGCGTTTTTAGCGAAAAACGACCATGTATAGTAAGGCGTTTTTAGCGAAAAAACGACCATGTATAGTAAGGCGTTTTTAGCGAAAAAACGACCATGTATAGTAAGGCGTTTTTAGCGAAAAAACGACCATGTATAGTAAGGCGTTTTTGCGAAAAAACGACCATGTATAGTAAGGCGTTTTTAGCGAAAAAAACGACCATGTATAGTAAGGCGTTTTAGCGAAAAAACGACCATGTATAGTAAGGCGTTTTTAGCGAAAAAAAACGACCATGTATAGTAAGGCGTTTTTAGCGAAAAAAACGACCATGTATAGTAAGGCGTTTTAGCGAAAAACGACCATGTATAGTAAGGCGTTTTTAGCGAAAAAAACGACCATGTATAGTAAGGCGTTTTTAGCGAAAAAACGACCATGTATAGTAAGGCGTTTTAGCGAAAAAACGACCATGTATAGTAAGGCGTTTTTAGCGAAAAAACGACCATGTATAGTAAGGCGTTTTTAGCGAAAAAACGACCATGTATAGTAAGGCGTTTTAGCGAAAAAACGACCATGTATAGTAAGGCGTTTTAGCGAAAAAACGACCATGTATAGTAAGGCGTTTTAGCCGAAAAAAACGACCATGTATAGTAAGGCGTTTTAGCGAAAAAACGACCATGTATAGTAAGGCGTTTTAGCGAAAAAACGACCATGTATAGTAAGGCGTTTTAGCGAAAAAACGACCATGTATAGTAAGGCGTTTTTAGCGAAAAAACGACCATGTATAGTAAGGCGTTTTTAGCGAAAAAACGACCATGTATAGTAAGGCGTTTTTAGCGAAAAAACGACCATGTATAGTAAGGCGTTTTTGCGAAAAAACGACCATGTATAGTAAGGCGTTTTTAGCGAAAAACGACCATGTATAGTAAGGCGTTTTAGCGAAAAAACGACCATGTATAGTAAGGCGTTTTTAGCGAAAAAACGACCATGTATAGTAAGGCGTTTTTAGCGAAAAAACGACCATGTATAGTAAGGCGTTTTTAGCGAAAAAACGACCATGTATAGTAAGGCGTTTTAGCGAAAAACGACCATGTATAGTAAGGCGTTTTAGCGAAAAAACGACCATGTATAGTAAGGCGTTTTTAGCGAAAAAACGACCATGTATAGTAAGGCGTTTTAGCGAAAAAACGACCATGTATAGTAAGGCGTTTTTAGCGAAAAAACGACCATGTATAGTAAGGCGTTTTTAGCGAAAAACGACCATGTATAGTAAGGCGTTTTTAGCGAAAAACGACCATGTATAGTAAGGCGTTTTTAGCGAAAAAACGACCATGTATAGTAAGGCGTTTTTAGCGAAAAAACGACCATGTATAGTAAGGCGTTTTTAGCGAAAAAACGACCATGTATAGTAAGGCGTTTTTAGCGAAAAAACGACCATGTATAGTAAGGCGTTTTAGCGAAAAAACGACCATGTATAGTAAGGCGTTTTTAGCGAAAAAAACGACCATGTATAGTAAGGCGTTTTTAGCGAAAAACGACCATGTATAGTAAGGCGTTTTTGCGAAAAACGACCATGTATAGTAAGGCGTTTTAGCGAAAAAACGACCATGTATAGTAAGGCGTTTTAGCGAAAAAAAACGACCATGTATAGTAAGGCGTTTTTAGCGAAAAAACGACCATGTATAGTAAGGCGTTTTTAGCGAAAAAAAAAACGACCATGTATAGTAAGGCGTTTTTAGCGAAAAAACGACCATGTATAGTAAGGCGTTTTTGCGAAAAAACGACCATGTATAGTAAGGCGTTTTTAGCGAAAAAACGACCATGTATAGTAAGGCGTTTTAAAAAAAACGACCATGTATAGTAAGGCGTTTTAGCGAAAAAACGACCATGTATAGTAAGGCGTTTTTAGCGAAAAAACGACCATGTATAGTAAGGCGTTTTTAGCGAAAAAACGACCATGTATAGTAAGGCGTTTTAGCGAAAAAACGACCATGTATAGTAAGGCGTTTTTAATAAAAACGACCATGTATAGTAAGGCGTTTTTAGCGAAAAACGACCATGTATAGTAAGGCGTTTTTAGCGAAAAAACGACCATGTATAGTAAGGCGTTTTTGCCGAAAAAACGACCATGTATAGTAAGGCGTTTTTAGCGAAAAAACGACCATGTATAGTAAGGCGTTTTAGCGAAAAAAACGACCATGTATAGTAAGGCGTTTTTAGCGAAAAACGACCATGTATAGTAAGGCATTTTTAGCGAAAAAACGACCATGTATAGTAAGGCGTTTTTAGCGAAAAACGACCATGTATAGTAAGGCGTTTTTAGCGAAAAAACGACCATGTATAGTAAGGCGTTTTAGCCAAAAACGACCATGTATAGTAAGGCGTTTTTAGCGAAAAAACGACCATGTATAGTAAGGCGTTTTTAGCGAAAAAACGACCATGTATAGTAAGGCGTTTTAGCGAAAAAACGACCATGTATAGTAAGGCGTTTTTAGCGAAAAAACGACCATGTATAGTAAGGCGTTTTTAGCGAAAAAACGACCATGTATAGTAAGGCGTTTTTAGCGAAAAAACGACCATGTATAGTAAGGCATTTTTAGCGAAAAAACGACCATGTATAGTAAGGCGTTTTTAGCGAAAAAACGACCATGTATAGTAAGGCATTTTTAGCGAAAAAAACGACCATGTATAGTAAGGCATTTTTAGCGAAAAAACGACCATGTATAGTAAGGCGTTTTTAGCGAAAAAACGACCATGTATAGTAAGGCGTTTTTAGCGAAAAAACGACCATGTATAGTAAGGCATTTTTAGCGAAAAAACGACCATGTATAGTAAGGCGTTTTTAGCGAAAAAAACGACCATGTATAGTAAGGCATTTTTAGCGAAAAAACGACCATGTATAGTAAGGCATTTTTGCGAAAAAACGACCATGTATAGTAAGGCGTTTTTAGCGAAAAAACGACCATGTATAGTAAGGCGTTTTTAGCGAAAAAACGACCATGTATAGTAAGGCGTTTTTAAAAAAAACGACCATGTATAGTAAGGCATTTTTGCGAAAAAACGACCATGTATAGTAAGGCGTTTTAGCGAAAAAACGACCATGTATAGTAAGGCGTTTTTAGCGAAAAAACGACCATGTATAGTAAGGCATTTTTAGCGAAAAACGACCATGTATAGTAAGGCGTTTTAGCGAAAAACGACCATGTATAGTAAGGCGTTTTTAGCCAAAAACGACCATGTATAGTAAGGCGTTTTTAGCGAAAAAACGACCATGTATAGTAAGGCGTTTTTTGCGAAAAAAAACGACCATGTATAGTAAGGCATTTTTTGCGCAAAAAAACGACCATGTATAGTAAGGCGTTTTTAGCGAAAAAAAACGACCATGTATAGTAAGGCGTTTTTAGCGAAAAACGACCATGTATAGTAAGGCGTTTTTAGCGAAAAACGACCATGTATAGTAAGGCGTTTTTGCGAAAAAACGACCATGTATAGTAAGGCGTTTTAGCGAAAAAACGACCATGTATAGTAAGGCGTTTTAGCGAAAAAACGACCATGTATAGTAAGGCATTTTAGCGAAAAAACGACCATGTATAGTAAGGCGTTTTTAGCGAAAAAACGACCATGTATAGTAAGGCGTTTTTAGCGAAAAAACGACCATGTATAGTAAGGCGTTTTAGCCAAAAACGACCATGTATAGTAAGGCGTTTTTAGCGAAAAAACGACCATGTATAGTAAGGCGTTTTTAGCGAAAAAACGACCATGTATAGTAAGGCGTTTTTAGCCAAAAAACGACCATGTATAGTAAGGCGTTTTTAGCGAAAAAACGACCATGTATAGTAAGGCGTTTTTAGCGAAAAAACGACCATGTATAGTAAGGCGTTTTTGCGAAAAAACGACCATGTATAGTAAGGCATTTTTAGCGAAAAAACGACCATGTATAGTAAGGCGTTTTTAGCGAAAAAACGACCATGTATAGTAAGGCGTTTTTAGCGAAAAAACGACCATGTATAGTAAGGCATTTTTTGCGAAAAAACGACCATGTATAGTAAGGCGTTTTTAGCGAAAAAACGACCATGTATAGTAAGGCATTTTTTGCGAAAAAACGACCATGTATAGTAAGGCGTTTTAGCGAAAAAACGACCATGTATAGTAAGGCGTTTTTAGCGAAAAAACGACCATGTATAGTAAGGCATTTTTAGCGAAAAAACGACCATGTATAGTAAGGCGTTTTTAGCGAAAAAACGACCATGTATAGTAAGGCATTTTAGCGAAAAAACGACCATGTATAGTAAGGCATTTTTAGCGAAAAAACGACCATGTATAGTAAGGCGTTTTTGCGAAAAAACGACCATGTATAGTAAGGCGTTTTTAGCGAAAAAAACGACCATGTATAGTAAGGCGTTTTTAGCCGAAAAAAACGACCATGTATAGTAAGGCATTTTTTGCGAAAAAACGACCATGTATAGTAAGGCGTTTTAGCGAAAAAAACGACCATGTATAGTAAGGCGTTTTTAGCGAAAAAACGACCATGTATAGTAAGGCATTTTTGCGAAAAAACGACCATGTATAGTAAGGCGTTTTTAGCGAAAAAAAACGACCATGTATAGTAAGGCATTTTTGCGAAAAAACGACCATGTATAGTAAGGCGTTTTTAGCGAAAAAACGACCATGTATAGTAAGGCGTTTTTAGCGAAAAAACGACCATGTATAGTAAGGCGTTTTTGCGAAAAAACGACCATGTATAGTAAGGCGTTTTTAGCGAAAAAACGACCATGTATAGTAAGGCATTTTTGCGAAAAAACGACCATGTATAGTAAGGCGTTTTAGCGAAAAAACGACCATGTATAGTAAGGCGTTTTTAGCGAAAAAACGACCATGTATAGTAAGGCGTTTTTAGCGAAAAAACGACCATGTATAGTAAGGCGTTTTTAGCGAAAAAACGACCATGTATAGTAAGGCATTTTTGCGAAAAAACGACCATGTATAGTAAGGCGTTTTAGCGAAAAACGACCATGTATAGTAAGGCGTTTTTAGCGAAAAACGACCATGTATAGTAAGGCGTTTTTTGCGAAAAAACGACCATGTATAGTAAGGCGTTTTTAGCGAAAAAACGACCATGTATAGTAAGGCGTTTTTAGCGAAAAAACGACCATGTATAGTAAGGCGTTTTAGCGAAAAAACGACCATGTATAGTAAGGCATTTTTGCGAAAAAACGACCATGTATAGTAAGGCGTTTTAGCGAAAAACGACCATGTATAGTAAGGCGTTTTTAGCGAAAAAACGACCATGTATAGTAAGGCGTTTTTGCGAAAAAACGACCATGTATAGTAAGGCGTTTTAGCGAAAAAACGACCATGTATAGTAAGGCGTTTTTGCGAAAAAACGACCATGTATAGTAAGGCGTTTTTAGCGAAAAAACGACCATGTATAGTAAGGCGTTTTTAGCGAAAAAACGACCATGTATAGTAAGGCATTTTTGCGAAAAAACGACCATGTATAGTAAGGCGTTTTTAGCGAAAAAACGACCATGTATAGTAAGGCGTTTTAGCGAAAAAACGACCATGTATAGTAAGGCGTTTTTAGCGAAAAAACGACCATGTATAGTAAGGCGTTTTTGCGAAAAAACGACCATGTATAGTAAGGCGTTTTAGCGAAAAAACGACCATGTATAGTAAGGCATTTTTTGCGAAAAAACGACCATGTATAGTAAGGCGTTTTTAGCGAAAAAACGACCATGTATAGTAAGGCGTTTTTGCGAAAAAAACGACCATGTATAGTAAGGCGTTTTAGCGAAAAAACGACCATGTATAGTAAGGCGTTTTAGCGAAAAAACGACCATGTATAGTAAGGCATTTTTGCGAAAAAACGACCATGTATAGTAAGGCGTTTTTAGCGAAAAAACGACCATGTATAGTAAGGCGTTTTTGCGAAAAAACGACCCATGTATAGTAAGGCGTTTTTAGCGAAAAAACGACCATGTATAGTAAGGCGTTTTTAGCGAAAAACGACCATGTATAGTAAGGCGTTTTTAGCGAAAAAAACGACCATGTATAGTAAGGCGTTTTTGCGAAAAAAACGACCATGTATAGTAAGGCGTTTTAGCGAAAAAACGACCATGTATAGTAAGGCGTTTTTTGCGAAAAAACGACCATGTATAGTAAGGCGTTTTAGCGAAAAACGACCATGTATAGTAAGGCGTTTTTAGCGAAAAAACGACCATGTATAGTAAGGCGTTTTAGCGAAAAAAACGACCATGTATAGTAAGGCGTTTTTAGCGAAAAAAACGACCATGTATAGTAAGGCATTTTTGCGAAAAAACGACCATGTATAGTAAGGCGTTTTAGCGAAAAAACGACCATGTATAGTAAGGCGTTTTAGCGAAAAAACGACCATGTATAGTAAGGCATTTTTAGCGAAAAAACGACCATGTATAGTAAGGCGTTTTTAGCCGAAAAAAACGACCATGTATAGTAAGGCGTTTTTAGCGAAAAAACGACCATGTATAGTAAGGCGTTTTTAGCGAAAAAAACGACCATGTATAGTAAGGCATTTTTTGCGAAAAAACGACCATGTATAGTAAGGCGTTTTAGCGAAAAAACGACCATGTATAGTAAGGCGTTTTTAGCGAAAAAACGACCATGTATAGTAAGGCATTTTTGCGAAAAAACGACCATGTATAGTAAGGCGTTTTAGCGAAAAAACGACCCATGTATAGTAAGGCGTTTTTGCGAAAAAACGACCCTTGTATAGTAAGGCGTTTTTAGCGAAAAAACGACCATGTATAGTAAGGCGTTTTTAGCGAAAAAACGACCATGTATAGTAAGGCATTTTTGCGAAAAAACGACCATGTATAGTAAGGCGTTTTTAGCGAAAAAACGACCATGTATAGTAAGGCATTTTTGCGAAAAAAGCGACCATGTATAGTAAGGCGTTTTTAGCGAAAAAACGACCATGTATAGTAAGGCGTTTTAGCGAAAAAAACGACCATGTATAGTAAGGCAGTTTTGCGAAAAAACGACCATGTATAGTAAGGCGTTTTTAGCGAAAAAACGACCATGTATAGTAAGGCATTTTTGCTGAAAAAACGACCATGTATAGTAAGGCGTTTTTAGCCGGAAAAAACGACCATGTATAGTAAGGCATTTTTTGCCGAAAAAAACGACCATGTATAGTAAGGCGTTTTAGCCGAAAAAACGACCATGTATAGTAAGGCGTTTTTAGCCGAAAAAAACGACCATGTATAGTAAGGCATTTTTTGCCGAAAAAAACGACCATGTATAGTAAGGCGTTTTTAGCCGAAAAAAACAACCCTTTTTATAGTAAGGCGTTTTTTGCCGAAAAAAACAACCCTTTTTATAGTAAGGCGTTTTTAGCCGAAAAAAACTACCATGTATAGTAAGGCGTTTTTAGCCAAAAAAAACGACCATGTATAGTAAGGCATTTTTTGCCGAAAAAAACGACCATTTATAGTAAGGCGTTTTTAGCCGAACAAAACGACCATGTATAGTAAGGCATTTTTTGCCGAAAAAAATGACCATGTATAGTAAGGCGTTTTTAGCCGAACAAAACGACCATGTATAGTAAGGCGTTTTTAGCCGAAAAAAACGACCATGTATAGTAAGGCATTTTTAGGCGAAAAAACGACCATGTATAGTAAGGCGTTTTTAGCCGAACAAAACGACCATGTATAGTAAGGCGTTTTTAGCGAAAAAAAAACGACCATGTATAGTAAGGCGTTTTTAAAAAAAAACGACCATGTATAGTAAGGCATTTTTGCGAACAAAGCGACCATGTATAGTAAGGCGTTTTTAGCGAACAAAACGACCATGTATAGTAAGGCATTTTTGCGAAAAAATTGACCATGTATAGTAAGGCGTTTTTAGCGAACAAAACGACCATGTATAGTAAGGCGTTTTTAGCGAACAAAACGACCATGTATAGTAAGGCATTTTTGCGAAAAAACGACCATGTATAGTAAGGCGTTTTAGCGAACAAAACGACCATGTATAGTAAGGCGTTTTTAGCGAAAAACGACCATGTATAGTAAGGCGTTTTAGCGAAAAAACGACCATGTATAGTAAGGCGTTTTTAGCGAAAAAACGACCATGTATAGTAAGGCGTTTTTAGCGAAAAAACGACCATGTATAGTAAGGCGTTTTTAGCGAAAAAACGACCATGTATAGTAAGCGTTTTTTAAAAAACGACCATGTATAGTAAGGCGTTTTTAGCGAAAAAACAACCCTTTTATAGTAAGGCGTTTTGCGAAAAAACAACCCTTTTATAGTAAGGCGTTTTTAGCCGGAAAAAACTACCATGTATAGTAAGGCGTTTTTAGCCGAAAAAAACGACCATGTATAGTAAGGCATTTTTTGCCGAACAAAACGACCATGTATAGTAAGACGTTTTTAGCCGAACAAAACGACCATGTATAGTAAGACGTTTTTAGCCGAACAAAACGACCATGTATAGTAAGGCATTTTTAGCCGAAAAAAACGACCATGTATAGTAAGGCGTTTTTAGCCAAAAAAAACGACCATGTATAGTTAGGCGTTTTTAGACGAAAAAAAACACCATGTATAGTAAGGCGTTTTTCGCCGGAAAAAAAATGACCATATATAGTAGGACGTTTATAGCCGAAAAAACGATAATCTATAGTCAGCCGTTTTAACCCGAGAAAACCGACCATGTATAGTAAGGCATTTTTAGCCGAACAAAACGACCATGTATAGTAAGGCATTTTTTGCCGAAAAAAATGACCATGTATAGTAAGACGTTTTTAGCCGAAAAAAACGACCATGTATAGTAAGGCGTTTTTAGCCGAAAAAAACAACCATGTATAGTAAGGCGTTTTTAGCCAAAAAAAACGACCATGTATAGTTAGGCGTTTTTAGACGAAAAAAAACACCATGTATAGTAAGGCGTTTTTAGCCGGAAAAAAAATGACCATGTATAGTAGGACGTTTATAGCCGAAAAAACGACAATCTATAGTCAGGCGTTTTAACCCGAGAAAACCGACCATGTATAGTAAGGCGTTTTTAGCTGAAAAAAATTACCATGTATAGTGTTTGGGGAAAGCGCCTTCTTTCCTCCCTGTGTTCATTGAATTTCGGACGAGGATAATGTTGGTAATCCAAATAAAGGCTGGAGTCGATCAACATTTCTTTCGAAGCTTTTAATAACGGAATATTCCGGGCACCTGCGAATTACAGACAATGACTACACGTCACGAGTGCGAAGCAGGAAGCGATTCACATCATTTTTATATCATCAGAAGGGCGGTACCGAGACACATAGTGTGATGTCCTAACTTTCGTTTCTCCTAAACCGATTCTCAGCTTGGCGCATTCCAACGTTTGTGCGTCTTCAGCAGGGAGTATTCCAAGGAATTTTTAAACCATTTACACAAGCATAGAGAATCTAAATGTAATCCCTGCCTACACCTTACAATCTAAGGAGAGTGCTATAATATGTGTAAAGAATAAAGTATTCACATGTCCTTGATACCGTCTGCTGTGTTGGGTCTGTTTCAATGACAGACTGAGGCTGCTGTTGTCTTCTTCTCTGATCAAAACATTGTTGTCTTTTCCTCTGATCAAAACAGTGTGCCCCCCTAGCGGATATTCCATGAATTGCAATTGATTAAAAATATTCATTCCGTGCGGGCCTGATCAATCCTCCTTGCGGGCCGATTCCGGTCCACGGGCCGTATGTTTGACACTACTGTTATTAGCGATCGTGAATAAAGTGCAAATAAAACACCCATTACTCACACTACCAAAACGTGCAAGCCAACTTTTTTCATTGTTTCAAGATGCTTTGTTGATCAGGGCAACTCCGCTGGAATAGTTGCGACGCAAGTCTCGTCTGGATGCTTGCGGGGTGCTCTCTGCTGGTCCCAACGGGGCCGGGGGCTGAAGAACCTGCAAAACCCAAAGGATCTGAGGGCCCCGATAACTTTTCCCGCTCAAAGTATACAGCGAGAGAGAGAGAGAGAGAAAGAGAGAGAGAGAGAGAGAGAGAGAGAGAGAGAGAGAAAATACGCCTTGTTGGTATGACAGGGTTACAGATAATTTTCTTGAAAAGGAACGGAGAGTAGTAGAATTCGCGTTTGTATAAACGGACACATTTTATGATATCGGCCAAAATTGAGCTTCCCCTCCTTGACAGACCAGCATCCGACACTGGTCAAAATATTACACAAGCAAGGACGTGCACAATAGGTTTGAATACACTGCACAAAAATACAAATGCAACGCTTTTGTTTCTGCTCCCATTTTACATGAATGCTTCACAGCGAAATCTAAGTTTGGTGAGCACTTTTCCTTTGCCGAGATCCAGCTCACTGGCGTGCCACATTACAAAGTTGTACGGCATTGTGTGGCTGAGAGATTTGCTGTCATCATTGTGACAACACTGCTCCCCCATGCCCCAAATAAATTACAATTGCAACATTTAACTCTGTCAGCCACAGCATTCTTTATTCATGCCATAAACTGTGCACAATCGCAACACACACTTTCTTCTAACGTCACCATCGGCAAGGATCTGTTCATCATTACAGTAGTTTACAAACCTGAATTTCACAGAAAAGGGGCCAGACCCTCTTCAGGATGTATCCATTAAAAATGCACTTGACAATGTATACATTGTGGCAGTAAACGCTTGGCTTCCGGTTGACAGTTGACTTGACTGTGCATTTTATTGTGGGCACCGCAAAGAAGAAGTGGCTCACACAGATAGAGACAGATTTGTAAACAATATTTGAGAGAAATATTTGATGTGTGTGCTTTTGTTTATACTGTACAGTACAGTATATGTTAAAAAAACAAACATTTTAAACCCCGAAAACTCAGCTATTTGACTTCAGCTCATGAGCAACATGAGCAAAAACAAAAGATTGCAATTAGATTTTTGTTCAGTGTACATCTTTATTCTGGCCAAACAATAAAAATGAAATATTGAAGCACATAAAAACATCTCCACACACATAAATAACGCACTCCAAAAATATAGGCTTCCCTTCTGATCTTGAGGAAAATGCTTTAAGGGAGCTAATAGAATGAGTTGATGACTAATCTATTACATGTTTTTTTGTTTTTTACTGGGGGTTAAATACAGATGAGCGAATGTGTAGCTGGGGGCGGTCTAATACAGCAGCAGTGCAAAAATCGATTGATAGTATCTGCATACAAGATCTTCCACCTATGTTGTCTGTCTCCAAGCGCAACTGTACAAAGAAAACAATCATACACGACGTGTAACACTTGCATACTCTTAATAAATAAAAGGCAAACGTAACAAGCTGGAAGGTAAACAAACAAGCAAGGTTCCGGTAAACACAACGGTCCATCATATTTCCTGGTATGACGTGGTGGGTGCCGTGTAGTTCCCCTCACTGCTCCTGCAAATGAGGAAGACAAACAAGGTTTCATGGAAATTTTCCACTGAACTGATC
The DNA here is from genome assembly GCA_026261675.1 of Hippocampus mohnikei. Classification (NCBI taxonomy): domain Eukaryota; kingdom Metazoa; phylum Chordata; class Actinopteri; order Syngnathiformes; family Syngnathidae; genus Hippocampus; species Hippocampus mohnikei. The sequence goes on from JAKGUB010000803.1 coordinate 13,809, forward strand.
ACAAGGTCTTATGTGTGTGCGTGTGCGTCTTATGTAAATTATGTATGAGGCTAATCGAACAACTGTCTTGGGTCTCAGGCTCAGCTCCAGAGCTCATGTAACCAGGAAATGAATGTAGGTATCTTTTGTGCTTTTAATTTTCAGTTGGCATTTAAAATCAAAACATCAATCCATCCATTTTCTGATTCCCTGATCCTCACAAGGCTCGCCGAACGTGCTGGAGCCTATCCCACCTGCACTTTTGCTGAAAAGCATGTCATTGACAGTCCAAGAAAGTGTAACATTGAATGTTATCATAATGGTACATGTAGTAGACCTTAATCGTGCTTCATCTACAGTTCTACACCATATCTTGTCCAAAGCACTTTGCTAAACATGAAATTCCCTTTTTTGTTTTGTTTTTTGTTGTTAACATATGGAGTATACATACGCACTCATGTGCAAGCGGCCAAACTCCCTTGGTCTGCCGCTGCGAAGGTGTGATTCAAGCGATGAAGTAACAAAGACAAATGTGTTAATAAACTGTCCAGTGGACAGTCAATACTGCTTAGCAGTTGAATTTAATGCTCTGTAGTCGACTAAATATTCACACGCACGAATGAATGTAGCCTATACCCTGTTTTTTAGGTTTTTTTTGTTTTGAAGTCATCGCTTCATGCAAAGCAAACAATGGAGTAGAAGAAATGTCATTTCAGGTGAAACGGCATCGTGTTTTGCCAGTAAGTTCTAAAGCTTAAGTCACATGTTTTTGTACTTCCTCTCGGTTATTAAGTTGAACAAATACTAAGGCGTAGAAAAAAAAGTAGTGTGTTTCCGGTAACATGAAATGTCAGCATAGGGTCGGTAGGTCGGACAAAGTTTTTTTTTTTAATCTTTTTTTTCTCCCTCCCTCCCTCATCAAAAACGTAAACAAAATAACCATAAAACATAAAACAAGGAGACATTGAAACCAGTGCCGGATGCTCGTCTGTCAAAGAGGGGAAGCTCAATTTTGGTCGACATCATAAAATGTGTCCGCTTATTTATACGTGAATTCTACTCTAGCTCCGTTCCTTTTCAAGAAAATGGCATAACAACAAGGCGTCTTTTGAATGCGAGTTGAAAAAAAATGCTCACACGGATGCCTACACTAAAAGCTTGGTGATTGGCTCATTTCAATGTCAATCGAACTGGCACAGACAGATCATCCAATCTGATGCAGAAAAGCCTGGCGTCCGGTACCCTCCCACTGCCATCCAGTCCCAGAGACGCCGAACTCCGTGGGCGGGACAAAAACCAGTTTGTAGCCAATGATTCGTCTCCGTTCCACGCATTGGGACAACCTACCCTGAACTCACTAGACGCTCTGCGTCCACCGTTTAAAGCACAGCGAAGCTGCGGGATGAATGAGAAGGGAGTCGCGTCGTAACCAGTAAAAAGAAGCTGATTCGGAACAAAAGTTGAGCACGTTGGAGCGCATATTTAGTCAATGACATGTACACAATGAAATTTACATTCATATATTTGATCACTTATTCTTTGACATTTTAGGGGAAGCCGAGCTTCCCTTGCAGTCCGAGAGCAATCGCCACTGATTGAAACCCCCGCTCGGCCGCGAGAGAGTTGGGTACCCAGCGGCTGGGTGTTACAGCCATCTCGTTACCTCTGCGTCCCGCGTCCTAGACGGCCCGTGGTGTTCGTCAAATAGTTCGTTGAATCTTTTCGATACAGCAGTGGATGCTATTTTCTTCATATTATGGTGCGAGCATGCGACTGCAACACACAAAACGCGGTTTAAACTGTTGTCAGAGATCGTGGCCGCCGCCATGATTCATTGTTGTTGACAGACGACAGGCCAAACGACGCAACGTGAATATCGCGAGAGTTTGCACCAATGTAAATGCTCTAAATTCATCTTTCCTTTTATTATTTATAATTTTGTCTGTGGTTTTATTGTTCTTGTTTTGATTGTAAAGCGTAAAAAAATGTAGAAGGTTTGAAAAAAAATGCTGACAATAAAGTTTTTCTTTACGGTCGGGTTACAGGAAACACACTACTTATTTTTTCCACGCCTAAAGGAGGACATATTGTAAAACAATCAAGTGTTCTTCCTTTAATTCATATCTTCGTTGTAAGCGTGAAGGGAAACTAAAGTTATCTGATTCATTATCCATCCATCCATCCATCCATTTTCCGAACCGATTATCCTCAGAAGGGGCGCCGCGGGTGATAGAGCCTATCCCAGCTGTCTCCGGGCAATAGGTGGGGGACACCCTGAACCGGTTGCCAGCCAATCGCAGGGCACACACAGACGAACAACCATCCGTGCCCACACTCACACGTAGGGACAATTTAGAGTGTTCAATCAGCCTGCCATGCATGTTTTGAAATGTGGGAGCAAATCAGAGTACCCGGAGAAAACCCACGCAGGCCCGGGGAGAACATGCAAACTCCACACAGGGAGGACAGAGCTGGAATTAAACCCGGTACCTCTGCACTGTGAGGTCGACGCGCTAACCACTGGACCACCAGGTTGATTCGAAATTTATATATATATATATATATAGATAGATAGATAGATAGATAGATAGATAGATAGATAGATAGATAGATAGATAGATAGATAGATAGATAGATAGATAGATAGATATCCCCCAGGTGGCGCCCGAGTAGGCAGCTTTCAGCAAGTGCTCTTCAAGAGCCTTGCTTTTTTGTTCTCTTTTGTTGTTTTTGTCTTTTTGTTTTGTCACGTTTGTTGTTTCGTCGTGTGGAACTGATGTGGACTGTTTTCAGCGTTTTTTGGCCACGACATTCGTCAAAGGAGAAGAATCTGTGCTTGGTGGTGGCGCCTTCTCGGCAGCACGCCTGTACCAGCACAGATTTGGATTGGGAGGAATGTCGGCGCCATTGACTGTCGGTGCTGGACAGCCTTGGGGTGCTTGTATTTTTTGCGCCTGTAATGGGCAGCATTTTTCACAGCCCCGTTTTTTTCAGTGGAGATGTCGGCGCTGTTGCGTTAGTGCGACTGGATGGATGGCTGCTGAAGTTGAGGATGAGGAGAGAGGAGCGTCGGCGCGGAGCGCCGATGCGTACTTGGAACTGAGAGTCACCGCTTGGAATTGGAATGGATTTGCATGGGACAGGAGAAGTGAACCAATCTCTTTTTTCGTCAATGGATGCTACAGCTTCTTGTTGACTTTGAAACTTAGCTTGTAGCCGACGTGTGCCCATTTTGAGCATGACGTCTCTGATCCACTGGTGAAAGGACACTTTGATTCTCTCCTCTTTCATCTCAAACTGCTTTAAACAACAAAGTGTATGAGGGGAGAAGTGGTTAGGACTGCACGACTCTCCGTGTTTTATGCTATGTGTTGTGTTCATTATTTTACTTTATGTTAACTGTTTTGTTAAGCGCTTTGTTACAGCGGTCGCTGTTGAGAAAGCGCTATATAAATCAGCATGTATTGTATTGTATTGTATTTTAATAATTGTATGATTATCGGCATTTTAGTCTGTCAAATATCGAAACTGGCCTCCAAGAATCAATTTCTGTCAGACCCTACATATATTAATTTCAGTTTTAATGTTTATTATTGTGCTCATAGTTATTACAGTGGAGCAGCATGACTGAGTGGTCGAGCTGTCATCTGCCAACCCAGAGGTTGGGGATTCCATCCTCAGCCATTGCGACTGTGTCCAAGTGTCCTTGAGCAAGAATCTGAACCCCCAGTTGCTCCTGATGCTGCATCATCAGTCGGGAAATGAGGTTTACAAGTGTGAAGCGCATTGAGTACCCGAGGTAGAAAAGTGCTATACAAGTGACAGTCTAGTTACCGTATGAGGATCGAACTGAATTGCAGTCTTCAAATACTGTAGATGTTTCTAATAATTCTCATCAAATGGGAGCAATATTAGGCAAAATTGTTTTTGCAAATGCTTGTACTGTGTCTTATTATGATGGTCTTACTGTAATTGTGTACATTGTAATAACGATTCCAGTGTTTCTGTTAAGTCGACCTCACCTTACTTCCTCTTCTTTCAGCCTGCGCGCTGCCTGCTTTGACTGTTTTATTTGCAAGTCCAGTCTTTGTAAGAAGTCTTTGGCAGAGAGCTCCTCCACTTGGGCCAGGGGGGTCCTGGAGTCTTCGGGCGGTGGTGTGGGCGGGGTCGAAGGTCCCTCAACTTCCTGCGACACGACACAGGCAGTCGCCGTATCCTGACATGCCGCTTCGCCGTCCCCGTCAGGAGACTCCGGAGAGAGTCCGTTAAAAATGGAGCGCTTGGGCACTGCCACGGGGATGTTGAGGCTGTTCTTGAGGAAGATGCAGTCGTTGCTGAACAACTTGTTGGCTCTTTTGATTTGCTCCATCTGGAAGATTGGGTGATAGCAAAGACAAAAAAGAAGAAAATGTATTAATGTGTGTTCATTGCAAGGAGGACAGGGAAATCACATCATTTCCAAATGCACTTAATCTGACGTTACCTTGGACATTCTGGAAATTATACTTCCTTTTGCATATTAAAACCTTTATGACGGGGTTGCAAAATTGTGGGAATTTTCAAAATTTGAAACTTTCCATGGAAATGAACAGGAATTTTCCAAATTGATGGTTTACTCTTATAGGGAACGAGTACAACAACTTACGGTACATTTCAGTTTATTACAGTACCAAGTATTGATACTAGATAATGCCATTACGTCTTGCAACCGTGATGACAATTTGTCATATCGTCCTCGAATTTTGTTCAAAAACAAAATGTAAACTTGTATTGAAGAAGGCATCGGTTTCACTCAACTAAAATACGTTTTAGAGTATGAACTGACATTTGAGTTTTGCATCTTGCACAGCAGAATTTCAATTTGGCTAAAAGTGTTGTCGTCCGTGTGAGTCTTAAAGTAGTTCCATCCCGGTGACATGTCATGTTCAGTATATCGTAGCTGTCGGGCAGAAATCCTGTACGCACAAATATGGTCACATTTATATTTTTTCATAAATAGGTATTATTGGTCTGTCCCCACTTTGTTATTTTTACACAATGTTTACCAATTTAAAGTGGTGGAAATAGCTAGAGAAACAAATCGTTTGGCACTCTTGCAACTTAAAAATATCTTCAAAGTGTTGCATAGACTTCCGGGTTGAGTGAACGCTGGCGCGTTTGGCTGCCGCTGCTCAACCCGTATTGTTTTGTATTGTTTTGTATTGTTTTGTATTGTTTTGTGTTTTTTGTTATTGTAAAGTGTCCTTGGGTGTCTTGAAAGGCGCTTATAAATAAAATGTATTATTATTATTATTATTATAACTGACCATTTCCTCATTCTGAGGAAGCTGTTCATCACCTACTGTACATTCTATTTTGAAAGTCTGTTAAAATGAATCGCTGCGATGTTTGACTGTAGAAGGACCCTCGTGAGCCATGCAGGTACATCTATGTGCAGATTCATACAGTATCTGCCTAATAAACAGGGTTGGTCCGCTCATTTGCATTCTATTCACTATTCATAGCTCTAAGACTTTTGAGAATAAAAGCACTGAAAAAAATCACGAAAACCAAGCATTAGCTCTTGTGAAGTATTTTACACAGTGGGGCACTTGGCATGACCACGGACACTTGGGCTGGCTTGGTGTTTAATCCATTTTTTTTCAGTAACTGCAAAATAAAATAACGAGTTTTTTTTTCGAGCAAGTGAAATTCATGACTGAACTGAATTTTTGGGGTGATTTTATGTTGTTATGAGCGTTCAATGGTATATAAAGGAATAATAAACCTTGCTGTTTGGTAACTCAAGAAAGATTACTTTTATTCTGGAAAAGTCTTCAATTTTTTTGAAGGTACGAGGATTCCACCCCACCCAACAAAGGCAATATATTTGTCAGGCTGATGAAGTGGGATCAGTGTCGTACTATTGGAGTATTTGTATGAGTATGAGTACAGCTTGACTGTATCCGCTCCGATACCTACCACTATCATTTTCTCTCAAATGTATAAAATGTTTGTTTGGATTGTATTTGAGTAATTTTGCAAAACAAAAATGTTAGCGCGATTGCTACCATCATCTCTACGTCAACGTCAAAAGAACTTTTGTTGCTATCTACTGAATTCATCGCCCAGTCCCTCGGAGATTACGTTACGTAGGTCTATTTTTAATCAATTTACCAGCTGAAATATAATATGCAACCAGCGTTCCCTTTCCCCTTCAAGCTATTTACCTTCAAGCTATTTACCACGCGTAACTTCTTTTCAACTGTTACTTCACACATTCAAAGTCTGGTGTCAGAAAAGATGGTGTAAATCATCACTCGAGCTATGTATCCATTTGTTTCAATCGCTCTGCCTTGGTCAACCACCTGACTCGAAAGGGTTTGTTACCAAGTGATGCCACTCGTAAGTACATTTGAGATATGGTTAAATGTCTTATTGTATGGAATCCGTCAGTAAAAACTTCTTTTACCGGTACATTTGTGGTCAAGCACTTTTCAAAACACCAATGTTTTATTTTTATTTTAAGTAGAATGCTGAATCAGTTTTCCAGTCTTGGCAGTCCTTTATTTACACAAGCATCTGTACTGTTACTTGTGTGCAGGGTGGGAGTACATTTGTGCCTCAGAATATTGATGGAGATACGCAAGTCCAAAGTTAACTCACCGTGACACCATATTTGAGAGCTATTCCCTGTAGAGTATCGCTGTCTGTAACACGATGCTCTATGAATTTCTCTCCCAGAGAGGCCGTGACGCTCGCCGTGCTTCCGTAAGAACGTATCTTAGTCCGAGCCAGGCTTTGGGAGAGTTCGCTCTCTGACTCGGAACCGGACCTGGACCGAGGGAAGATAGGTTGTCCGAATCGTCCCCCTGCTCCTCCATCCCGCATCGGTAATACGGGCGAGAACTCCGCCATCTTCTTTGGATATAATATGGAATTTGTGACCTCAGTGAATGTTAACGATCGACTTCCGCGGCCGGGGATATAAAAATGATAGCGTCGGGGTACTCAAAGATTGCCATTCCCGGTAGAATTCTGCATGCTAGCCCCAGAGGATAAACATGTTTCGGGGAGCACTACCTCAAAATTCGCTTTCGTCATTGGCCGTCACGTCGACGAGCGGACGTGCCAGCGGCAGTGCGTCCAATCAGCGACAAGACTTTTAATTCACTTCCGGTACGCTCTGAAAATAAAATGACTATATCGCTCGAATCGGATTTTTTATTTTTATTTTTAGTAATTGTTTCAAGAGTTCGCGTTTTGTTATCATTTTATATAGCAATGAGATTTGTTTTATCTTACTCATTTCCAATGTAATAATCATTATTTTACATTTAATTGTATAGCACAGCCATTCCGACGTTTACACTATGGAAAATAAAAGTAATCAATAATACTTTAAAAAATACAGTTTATTGCCATCCTTAGTCCATGCATCTTAAACTGCGCTAACTTTTTTACTATGATTTTTTAGTTTTATCTGTAATTTGTATATGTGTACTATATAACTATATGAATCACTGACAAAGTGAATCATACTGTATAAATTAAATGTACATATACTTATTCCTCACCTACTTACCGTATTTACAGTGGTGCCTTGACTTACGAGTTTAATTTGCTTGTAACTCAAAACATTTGTACTGTACAGACGCTCCCCGACATACGAACATCCGAGTTACGAACAACGGTACATACGAACATTTTTAAGGGTATGTCGAAAAAGTTAGATTTTGTATTGCGCGCCTTTTTCCGAGTACAGGTACTGTAGTGCTTCTTTCCGCCGCTAATACCGACGTGAGGCACTGTGAGAGCTCGCCCAGCATCCACCCTGAATCCGGCTTTCTCTGCCCAGTTGTTAAATATCTCGTGCATCCATTATTCAATATGGTTGGTGAAAAGCGAAAGGCTTCTAGTGAGAGTGGAAGTGTAAAGAAGAGGCAAGCCATTTCATTTCAAATGAAAGTGGCAATAATAAAGAAGCTTGATGCGGATCCGAAAATGGTGAGCGTTGCACGTGCATACAACATGAATCGTTCGACCATCGGTACCATTTATAAACAGGAAGATCGGGAGCTTCAACCTGAAGCCGCTGCTAGTTTACCGGGCAGCTAACCCTCGAGCCCTGATGAACGTGACGAAAAGCTCTCTCCCCGTTATATGGATGTCAAACATATAAGCCTTAAACATACATTCCAGACAAAATATAGCACTAAATCAACTTATGAACGAATTCACCTTACGAACGATCGTTCGGAACGTATCTCGTTCGTAAGCTGGGCAGCGTCTGTATCTCAAATCATCTTTCCCTATTGAAATGAACGAAAATGCCATTAATCCATTCTAGCCCCACCAAAAACACCAGCAAGTGCACACATTATATCACATCGTTGCTAGATCCATTGGCCTATCTATGGCATTTTGCCTTGCGTGTTAGCATTTAGATAGTGGACTTTTGGAAGTTACTGTATATTCATTCGTATCCACGATTCATTTGTGTGTTAGGGAACTTCAACATAATTCGTTCTGGTTCATTCATTTCCAGTATTTATTCGGGCTGCACTAAGGCAGTAGGTTTCGGGGTTGTATAATCTTGTCCTATTGTGCTGTGTGTCCTCCCAGTGATAGTTATTACTTGTCCGCCCCCGACCCCCACCCCCACCACACACACACACACACACACGCACGGGTGATTGTACTCGTTTGTTGTCGAAAGCCCAAACCATCATAGTGCACCACTATTTTGCTCCTCCCCAACTCCCAAGCTTATTTTAGACCCAGGTGGAGGGGTCATAACAGTCAGTTAATCATTGTAGAACTGCAGGCGAAAGACCCATTATTGAACTATAGATAATGAGATTGTTACGGGAACACTGTGAACCCATGATGGGAAAGTCTCTAAATGTCTGAATGTTCTCCTCGTCTTTTTATTAATGATATCAATATTTCAATTGCCTCTTGTCTTTGTTTGAGCTTTGTCTGCTCCATGAATATTTAGAGCACAAAAGAATTACCAAATTCACTTAATTAGCTTTACCTCGTGAATTAATGTAGTCCGTAGTAATATAATCCTTTATTCACTCAGAGGGACTGTAAACAATAGTGATCCGACTGCACTGGATGGTGCTGATGAAATGTGCTAATGTGTTATTCACCTGGAGTACAAAGAGGGCAGGTGCTGCTTTGGGATGTACACAATGAAGTCTAATTTGCTGTGGAGGGCAGTATTGGGATACAACATTCATGATGGTCAAATGGCAACTCCATGAGACTGGACATAGGAACATACAAAAAACCTCACTGGCTGACATTTTCAAGTGTAAATCAGCTATTGCGCATCCAAGTACAAAGAGACCAAGGGACACAACTGTGACTCATTCATAATTTATGATGGTGGGATGAAACTATTGGAGCACATATTGGCCCATTATTCTCATCCATACGATCCATGTAGTTTTGATTATTTCAACTCAACTTTATTTATAGAGCGCTGTCAAATATAACCACAGCTGTAACAAAGTGCTTTGCCTTTTTGTCCACTATGCTACAAAACTAGCATCTATGTTGCAGTGCTACAGTATAACCCAACGGCTCGAACAAACAGGACAGCGGTACACATATAAACAATATAACAGTACTCACAATCATATATTATTCATCCCCTGCAAAGAACGACTGATATTAGTGCTGTACTGATTGGCTGAGAAGAATTGAGAGGTCTCAATAAACAATTTTTCCATCTCTTTGTCCAAGGGCCTGTTTATATGAGGATGCTCAGAATTCAGAAGTGCCTTTCTTTAGATGGTAACGGCATTTCGGGGGCTTGAATACGCAAACATTTTAAACCACCCTCCAGAGTGGAAAAGTTGAATACGCTCCCCTATTTTGTTCCCATGTACAAGGCCCAAAACTCAAAGCGCTTAGATCTGCTCATGTTATGTATGTGTTTATGCCACATCCCCATCACTGCACTGCCAGATAATAAATATTGTTGGGATATCTTAGTTTTAGCCACGGGAGATTAATTAAATGACAAAATTAATTTACAATCTTATTCCGGCCTAAACTTTATAGATAAGCGGTACAGAGAATGGATGGATGGAAATTTGAATGCAACGATCGTGCGTGTCTGGTGAAAATAAGTACCAGACCGTCCAATGCAGTAGTCTGACCAACATTTGATCGCTTCTGACTTTTACTGGAACACTGCGGTACTACACTTTAGCTAATTGTCACATTATTTCGAGCACTAGATGGCGCAATTAATCTTTTTTTTTCAATTATCTTGACTATAAAGCATTTGTTATATTATTTTGTTATAATATAATTTTGTTATAATATTCTGTAGTTGGAATGGCAAGGCAAAGGTAGTTTACATCGGGGATTACTTTTTAGTACGCACGTAAGGGAACTCCAATTTAAATTCTTCCACTTCGGAAAGGAATTACCCTGATTTATTTCCCCCATTCGAAAAAAAAATATCAGAGACAGTCTAATATAACGCTTGTCGTAAAAAAAGCTTAACGTGGCTGAATGTCAGAAAACTACAACCACTCGTTATAAAAAAAAAAACATGCGCATCTCAATGTCTGCCCCCTTCAAACGCTGAAAATATGAAAATAATCGCCACAGTAATTTGGATATACTGTACAGATATAGGCATTAAGATTTTCCGTCCCAATCGAGATTAAGTTTAGAGAAAAAGATTAATTTGTCTTAATCTAAGAAAACCACGACCAATCGCCGCCACATCAAAATATCAAAACGATCGCACAAATATTTAAGATTTTATGGAAATTCGGTACGGTTAATGTGCATATTAACTGGTTGGGTTCGGTACCTCTAAGGTTAAGAACCGCTGCGTAAGTGACGTAGTGTTAGTTATTGTTTTCTAAATGTCCTTTTTAGTCCCTCTTCCCTCTTTTTTTTAACTATGTGTGCCATTCAAGGCCATGTCAGATTACTGAGTGTGCTGTTTAGGGTTTACACATCAAACAAACTACAGATTATCTGTTGACCACTTCAGTGATTTAGTTCTCTTTGTGATCTAGCAACACAAGTCCTTCACCTCCACTCTGACAACAGTTAAGCGCACCTCAAGCAGGCCCAAAGAAAGCCAATGAGGATGAAGTCATACATATGAATGACATCACCTCCCAGGCATATGCAAACAATCACAGAAACTGGATTTGATTAAAGGGTGCAAAGGAACACCAGCAAGGACATCTCCCAAACCACAAGGCCCACCAAAAGACGTGCATGAAATGAATTCCTATTATTGCAAAGTGGTTAGAAGTCTGAAAAGCAGAAAATGGCAAATAGACTGAATGTAAAAACATTTATTGTTGGAAGATATATTCAGCAGTGCGTTTCACCAGTCTTTTTTTTCCTTTTGTCTTTTATGTTCTGTCGGCACCTGTTATTTTTAACATAATGTACAAAAAAATTGCCACAGTAGTTGTGCAGCTCTGCGTTGAACACACATTTGAGTGTATGCACATAGCATTTGAGATGCCGTTTCAAAATTCATATACATGAGTCACAGATAACCAAGAAAGCCCAACAAAGAAGCTGCATATTAGCCGGCCACCTGTGTGTCTTCTGTGAAAAGGCAAGAGGATGTGAGCATGCTAAGAACCCAACATGACCCAGATGCAAATCATGTTCAAGGAATGTGGCATTTCAAGTTGAAAAAAATGTTGGTCGATAGAAACATTTAAGCAAGATGCCATCCCAGAATTGAGATCCTGACACTAAAACAGTATTTATTTACAAGATTCAAGTAGCTCATTTAAGCCGTGTGAATTGCAGATTAGTGTACCTTGAGACATCTGTCTTGGGGCACACAAAATGTTAAGAAATGAATGGTATGTTCATGGTAGAACTTGCTGAGTGTCAAGTGAAAGTGTGTGTGGTGGGGTGGTGGTGGGGGGGGGGGGTACCTCAGGCCGAAACTTTAATTCATACATTATACAGTGAACCCGCGCACGTTCGCAGGTTCTGCATTTGCAAATTCATTCAAGTGTGGGTTTTGTGCTCAAGACAATCTTGGAATGTTGAAGTGAGTTGAGATGCTTCATTTTCAACAAAAAAAAAAAAGTAGTATTTCATCATCATCATTTTGGTGCCAAGGAACAATTTTGAAGTGAATTCAGGAGCTTTGCTTTGACAATAGTCAATTACTTGGTATGTTCTTGTGGGGGTGACTCATGACCATGGTGTTCACAGGCCAGTTCTAAAAATAGCTCACCTGTGATAGACAATGACATTTCCTTTTTTGTTGTTGTTGTAGAAATGATCGTTGAAAAATGTGAATACTTGCAGATATTTATAGAAATATAATTATAAGTGTTGCTGATAGAACTACTGTTGTGCCCAATGTTCTCACATTCCTTTTGACTTGAAGTGTTGCATATTGATATTTAATTATTGTTTCACTATTGTGAGAAATCTTAGCATGATCAGTGTCATCGCCTCATGTAATTTGAGCAAACATGTTACTTCACAGGTTTTTATCACCGGAAGCCCTTTTTGCGCTCAAAAGGTGGGCCATCCTGTTCAAAGAAATTGTGGGGAAGATTTCATGTCGTCATGTCACTCGCTTCCATTGATGTGTCACTTCATTGACCGTTTTAGCTACAAATTATAGACCGAAAAGAGAAAAAAAAAAAAAAAGACATACACAAGGAATGTTTCGCAAATTACACCACGAGAAAGCGACTATTTCAGCCAAAACCTAGTCTAACATAAACACATAGCCCAAAATGAGACAAATTAACCAATGCATGTGTTGGGTCTTTGGCATGGTTTAACATCGGAGTAAAAATTTATGGCTTCTTCTGTTAAACCTTTTCACTACAGAATGACATTGATATTCCGTTCGCTTTATCGTTCCAACTGCCATTTGTTACAAGGCGAACGGGAAAACACAAAATGGTTAAAATATAACAATAGAGAGTTATAAAACATTATGCAGGGGTACGTTTAAGTGGGTACAGTATTTCACGAGAGGGGACGAGTAAGCATTCATTTATTAGACTGACTGCAGCACAAGGTCGGCACTGATTTACCTAAACAAGCTTTGCTCAAAAACACGCAGCAGCGCAGATAGCGCCAATAAAAAGGAAAACAGAGCCGACATGTGCCTTCACTTGCGGTTACGACAAAGTTTGTACACAGTGACGGAGGGCAGCGTGGATTTGTAAGAGCTGTGGAGGTTTTTTTTTTTTTTTAGGCAGGCGGTGGTCCTGCTGTGTGAGCTGCTTGTATGACCCTGGTGTTCCATGAGGTGATCCTGAACTTAAATGTTTATTTCGATTCCGCGATGTAATGTTAACTGTTATTTCATGTGATATCATTATAAAAGAAGTAAAAAGTTAGGACAGACTAGTTCAAGGCTGAAACCAGGGAGCAGCTGAAATGGAAAGACTAAAAACTAACTCGATTTACACCTTCAACAACAGCATAAAAATAATAATAATAATGATAAACGCATATATAGGAGAGGAGGGCATTTCATTCCAGTTATTTCTCTTCTTCTCAGATGTACGTTTTTGCTGCGCCTTGCCCCCCCAGTTTGGCACAAGACTTGTTCCACACGAGATGAGATCAGGGCATTGGTGGAAATGATTCCACATGGCGAGATGAAGCGACATGATTGGCTGGGAGAAGGGCGGGACTCCACTTCTACTGGTCCCCTTCCACTCGCCTCCTGCGAACTACAGGGAAAGTAAAACTTAAAAAAAAAAATACACCTTAAAATAAATTTCCACCCGCAAAGGCTAAATGAAACAAAAACAAAACATTACATGCTCAACTGCAACTTGTTAGTTATGGTAACAATGTGTGAGTCAGCACGTGGTCAAAGTTCACACCCATTTCAAGAGCGTGGATCAGTGAGTACAGAACAAACTAAGCCGGCGCCACTCAATGCACTGCATGGTTCCATGAACACTGTGAAGAGAAGTCACTATTAACTTGCACTGAGCACACCCCATGCATCAGACCTGTGCTACTGCAGCTCTGACAACAGGAGGAACTAAAAGAGAGAGCAGATCATTGGTGCCTAGAAGTCAAGAACATACTAAATCGTATTTGGAAACCAAAGGGAAAATTAATGTCAACAGGAATAGAAAGTAAAACTCAATGTGAATATTGCGATATTGACTTATTGTATTTTTTGTTAAAACTTCATTGAACAGAGGACACTTTTCAACAATATCATGTACAATGTTAGTGTATAGCTTGTATAAGTGTAATAACTCAATACACAGCCATTAAGATCTAGACTAGGGATGAGCAATTTGTAATTGTTTTTTAAGCACTCTGAATTTAATTTGGTTTAGTGAAGAATTTTTTTTTTCAAATTTTAGTTTTAATTATTTTGTTTGTTTCTGAGCTTCACCTAGGGGTGTATTTACTTTTGTAGCCAGCAGTTAAGACAATAATGGCTCTATGTTATTTTGAGAGAACTGTAAATTTACACACTTAGACAAATTTTACACTGACTACTTGACATTATAGTCAAGTGTCATTTCTTCAGTGCTGTCTTATTAAAAGATATACAGAATTAAAATATATACAGAAATGCGAGGGGTGCACATCACAGAATGTGCGGTCATGTATTACAAACTATTGATCACAATTCTGTTTCAAGAGAGTACAAACACTTGCTTCTGATCATTTTAGCAACATCTAAGGAGCTCTATCCTGAATCTCCAAGAGTGGATAAAAATCGAGAACAGCAAAGTGATGTGGAGGAATAAAAATAGAGGCATCGTTTACGTGCTGGCGTGAGGACAAGCACTCTGGAAGGATATCATAGAAGTGCGAAGAACTCTGTGGTGCTCGGCATTTCTTATTACTATTTAATTTTCACTTGCAATAAAGTTAATTATTTTAAAACATTTCAAAGAAAGTAAGAATTTCTCCATGTACGTCACACTTATTTGTCATGGCATGATCCACCCCCACGACTTGTTATCATGAGGTAATTCTGCGCAGGTTGCAACAGGTTCTCAAGTGTTGTGCACATGCATGCTTGCGGCATACCTAGGTCATTGTTCTTGGTGATGGCAGCGGCTCGAGAGCGAGGCCCCTGGTTGGTGAAGTGGTAGCCGAACTTCACGATGCTTTTGTTCTCCTCCAACATTTTAGCGATTTCCATTTCTATATTGGTACCCAGCTGTTGCCTCTGAAATACAATTCCAAGAGCTTAAAAGGTCTGCACGTCAGACTATGGTTCACTTTACAGAAGCCAGCATGACATGGTTGGAGTGACTAGTGGAAAATATGACAAGGAAGTAAATGTTTTGGAAGCTGCTGTTTTGCCAGTTGCCGTTTCCATTGTCAGGCATCTAAATAAGGCAAAGTTAAAATATTGTCCAGTACTTCAGCTAAAGCCAGCATATCATTAGACGGAGTGTTAGAGGAATATATCAGCAAATTGTTTCACGTTTAAAGTTTCATTTAATTGAGCATGTCTAAACGTTTGGGTGCGTAATCAGCACCCCCAAATGCCTGTGCAGAAAGGTGCCGGCCATTTGGGCGGAGGGCTGTTGCAGCCCACACCACAATTAGCACATCAATGCGGGTGGGCGATCAGAGGATAGAGGGCTACATCCGGTCATAAAGGGGGAATGAGTGATTCGGGAACACCGGCTGAACAACAAAGGATGATTTGAGAACACCCGTCGCGCCCAGGCGACATTTGTTGTCCGCAAAGTCTGCAACATGTTGATAGTAGTGTAGATCAGACAGAAAGGCGCCACGGTACCGGTGGTTCAAAGCCTAAACCCAGGTAACCAATCACTACCGAGGGGCCGGACCGGGGGTGCGGTATGCAAATATCGGGGGCAGTGTTTTTCTTGTATTTTGCATATGTCACAATAAAGGTTCGAACTCGAGGGGTGGGGGTGGGGATCTGAGGGTGTGATCATCGGGGCAACAACCGTCGTTCGCTCTCAGAGATCCCCTCCCGCCGATATTGAAGACAATTTTCCCTGTGTGCCGAGTCATTCTTTAACTTCGTCCGAGAAAAATCTCTGACACGGAGCAATTGGATGAATGAATGACAACTAAACTACGACAGCATAACATGCATAATCTAATCTAATGTGTTTCACTTTGGTATATTTGTTTGACATTTATTCAATGACAATGTAGTGTTGAAACATGACTGCAAAATATTCAGAGCTGAAAGATGCCACTTAAGATAGCGCTGACGTGTATTTACCTGGTTGTCTATCTTGATCTCCGTGAGCGTGTCATTATCTCGCAAGGAGTCAATCAGCGACTGCATTCCGGCGCTGGTGATGAAGTTGGATTCCAAGTTCAAACTTCGCAGTGTCTTGTTCTCCCTCAGCGTGTCGCTGAAGGCCTGGAAGGGCAACATTGAAAAAGGTGAACACAGAGCAGCTCTGTGCGATAATAGCCCGGATGACCAGCATTCCTCACCACAGCAATGGGGTCGTTACTCCGTGTGGCTGCCATGCTGAACTTGGTTACGTGTGTGTTCTTCTCCATGGCTTTGGCAAAGTCTTTGAGAGTGGGGACGGGGATGTTCTGCAAAAAGGAAGTAGCAATCTTGTTAGATGATGCTTGTTGATCTTAAAAGGTTGGTGATTCTGAGTGAGTGTTGCACCTTAATGTTGTTCAGGTTGACCTCAGTTAAGGAGGCATCATTGCGCTTGATCCTGTCCAGTGTTTCTTCCACGTTCGTTGGATTGGGGGGCTCGTCGAACACAGGGTTCATCTTCTCCCCTTTAACCACATCTTAAGAAAAACAAACAGTGGATTATTTTACTCTCTAGTAATGTACAGAGTGAATATCAATAGTGTTGTCATTATTATTATTCTATTTTTACATACTGTTGTAGCCCTCTTTCGCTCCAGTTCCGTCATACGTCCGATTGCTGGTTACAAGCGTGTGAACACCCAAGATTGCTGCAAACAAAGGAAGGCATATGAGACTACATGCGCAGACATGTAACCTAAAATAAAAGTATACTTGGAAGGCATTCTGGGGCTGGAGGTCTTGGAAGATAATGTGGTATGATTTGGACTAGTAGAACACAATAGAAAATAAGAGTTACGAGTGTCAATGGGAGTGTGTGTAGCTGTGCTCTTCAAGGCAGACTCTATGGGTGTTTTGGTCCTGGAGCCAGTATATGTAAAGAAGTACTGTAATGTAATTTACATGCAAGATCACAGAGTTCCGTATCCGTGGCACTGGACAGGGCCTCCTCCAATTCCGGGTCAAGGGTTGTGACATTCTCCTGTCGTGTTTCTACTGGTTTCTGTTTAGGAATAAATGCTTTGCCTGGGGAGAGAAAATTAAAAAAAAGTTGAGGAAAGGGCATGTAAACGAGGAGATGATTCCATCCGACAATAGACAAGAAAATAAAATGAACGAACAAGGTGATACAAGCAGGTTCAAGTCAAAGTTTTATATGCGACATAACTTTTCACCACCCTCTCACGACACTCTTCACCAGCAGAGGAGCTTAATCTTGATCATCTTTATTAATGTATTTAATTTAATTTCCCTCATAGGATGAATAAAGTATCTGAAAAGTATCCATCTAAATTATCTTTCATATTTAGGTCTTATTTCATACTATTCACTATTGAACACATTTCCATGCTACACGTACTGTACATAAAATCAATATAATGCAAACGAACAAAACATTCTATACACTGTTATAATATTATCAATTGTATGTATTCATCAATCTATGTATCATTCCAATTCAGTTTAAATCCGACCCTCCAAAACTCTTCCCTTGTGCTACTATAATGGCATTTGCATGACTTCATCAAAATCATTCAAAACCACTTTTTTTTTTCAATTGCGTCCGACACACAGCATATGAGTAACAGCAGCAGACAGAGACCGTCACCAACCGACTCCTTCCGGTGCTCTCAGCAACAATATGACATCATATTGCAACACTTACAATGTGTTGTGCTTGACTGAAACGCACAGGAATCTCACAAACTGTTGCTAATTCATTCATTTAGGATCGTTTCCGGTCATCAGAGGCAATGTAAAATTGATAAGGCTCATTGGGCTGTTACCATTTAAAAAGCCAAATAAAAAAGGTCGGGCTCCATGCAGTGTTCTTCTGCTATAACATTCCACACCACAATACTCAATTGACCTGAACTAAGACTAACAGTCAGGCGGGCATGGTAGTGCCATGGTAACCACTCTGAGGGAGGAAAGGGAAGGAAGTCATGAACAAAAAGTCAACTGTAATCTTGACTGCGCTGCTGCTGTGTGACAGCCTGTGAATGCCAGCGCTACATGCCTGCAAGAAATAGGCGCTTCTAACTTTTTAAACTCCCTTTAAAGTCAGCCAAGCCAATCAAATTGCTCATACTGGTCCCTGGTGGGGGTTCTGGCACTTCCTGGAGCCAACAAAACAGTAAATACTGTACACTCATCAGGCTCCTTCCTGTGCCTGCTCATTTGAAGCAATAGATTGAGATGTGGCTTGTGGTCCCACAATCCCGAAAATGCCAATTTCATGTACATCATCGATTCAAGTGTGAAATTATCAAAGGAAACCACAAAAACATGTTTCGCAGCACAATGAATCCTAATGCTAGACAAGGGGGAAAAAAATGGAGTATGTCTTCCAGTAGGTGAAGCAAATTATTGACATTGTATTGCCAGCTATTTCAAGTTAAAATGTGTACAATGTTAATCGCTGCAGAAAAACCTTAAACCTCTGAGATTGGAAATGGAATTGGGAATTGAAAACTCAAGCGAAGAAGATCAACCAAAAAATGAATAGATTATAAAAGAATTACGTTAACTGGTGAAGGCCTAATATCCTTTGCAGTGGTTTCCGAAGTACGTAAGGAGGCTGTTTGTTTTAATTTATCAGCTGGGGTGAAACAAAGAAGGGGAAGGGAAACTGCAACATTCCACGTAATTACTGCAATGATTCAACTTTTCCATGCCGTCATAGGACTTGCACACATACACATAAGGGACGCGTTATGGCTAACTAGGCAGTGCGGGTTCAGCGTGGATGTCAAGATGTCAGCTGCACATTTCCGCTACATCAGCTGAGAGAATATTTTTATCTTTAAAAGATTCCAACAATGGAATTCCTGTAGATTATGCTCGTTATTATGATACTACTGCGCTCGGGACGATAAATGGAACCGTGGAATCATGACTCAGCATGAGATGTTGGTTTTAGTTTGACTGTTTTTGTGCTTTCTCCTGTCTTTGTTATTGATTTATTGTTTGTTGTTGTATGAATTATTTTTGCTCCATATACAGCACTTTGTATACAGCGGTGGTTGTTTTAAAGTGCTCTATAAATACAGTTGAATTGAGTTGAGGAACACTGTTACATAGTTTGCTGCCACTCCCTCTTCGGCTTTACTATTTTCCCACTTAGGTGTCCTGTTAAACCTTTTAATTTATTCTACTGGGTGACTGAAATGAGGCAGAGTTTTGTTGATTTTTTTAACCCCAAATTGCAGCTCTTTTAATTTGAAAATTACATTGTACTACACTGCGATGTCGATTTGAATTTGCCTAATTACTCAGCCCGAGCAGGGTATTACATTACAGGTTATTATATCGAAGTTAATTACCAGTACAGTACATGAATTCAAAATCTCACATTTCTATTTTTACATCTTTTTTTAAGACCTTTTGAAACTACATACACACTTGTGCATCATGCCAACATGTAGGGTGTAATAACCCTTTACCGAAGGCTCTTTGAACATAAACACTGCAGCAACCCATGACGACGGAATATATAACAATATTCACAGGCATATAATAATATACGTGCGGCTTACTGGGTTACTCAGTTTTTAAACTAATTGTTTGCGGCTGTGTTTCTGTATTCTACTACCCCCTGGTAGCCAAAGCTCCTATGGCAGAAGGAGCACAGTGTGGGGTTGTAACGGATGACTGGCATTTCCATTCATTTCAATAGGGAAATACAATTTGAGATAGAAGGGTTTTGACAAAACGAATAAATTCTTGAGTCTAGATATCACTGTGCCAAGACCGACAATTTAGTGCAAAATACTGTTCATGGGTATACCGCTTTACATCCCTTCTGTCAGCTCCCCCCACACACAATGGTGGTGTTCCCCCGCACTCTCGCCTTCATGTTGCATAAGAGGGCACAAGCATTAGTAATACTTGCACAGACAGCAACATAGTAATTACCGCTGTGTGTCTCAACTGCATTACTGCTACAGCCACAAGCCCACGGATACACACCAGCTCTCCATCCCAGTTCACATGACAAATAACGCAATGAAGTTAACATCTCTCTCTTGATTTTTAATTTCAAGGTCATTGGGACAAGGTTGATGCCTCCAGAAGCAACTGTCACAGTTGTTTTCAGGGATTCGGAAATACTTACGCTGACTATTTGTATTACATATAAGCGTATTTTATACTGATACAGCCTTAATATAAGATAAGATAAGAAACCCTTTATTTGTCTCACAATGGGAGAAATTTCCAATTTACAGCAGCAAAATTATGAAAGGGAAAAAGTAGAAGACAAAAAGTATCTAAATATCATAAAATATAACAAAAATATCATAACTGTGCTGCTTTTTTCATCACCATACTGTACACCGAAAGAAGGATTCATGCTGCTCAGCTTCACGCACCTTTCTTCTCCCCTGTGAAGGGTACAACATCCTCTCTGTCCTTGTACTCCATGGCTTCCTTCTCCAGGTATTTGAGGAGGCGCTCTCTGTCAAACCTTCCCGTGGCTTGCTTTGTAGTTTGGTTCTTTTGGCGTAAACCCGCCGGAAGAAGTGCATTCTGAGGGGGACCAATGACACACATTAGTAGATGTGTGGATTAAAATACAATAAATGCTATATCAGCAATGGGCCCCTCCTCCAATTGTCACCGAGCTCCGACCTCTGGGTCCATCTCCTCCAGGGCCGTCTCCAGCTGTTTGAGCTCATCCACCGACAAACTGTTAAGGATCTCATCTTCATCCAGATCCTTGTACTTGTCCAGGTCCTTTTTGAATGACAACGTCATGATGCTTGTTGCTGCTTTCCCAACCACACTGAACAGTAGACTGCAGGCCCTCTTTCAATGTCTCTGTCTTGTCGCTCCACAGCAGAGAAAAGGCTACCTGAAGATGAAGAGAAAAAGGGCATATATAATAAAACTTCCTGTTTTTGTCAGACGGAATAGGAGGAAAATTTGTATGATTTTTGTTTGTATGTTCTTTTGCCCTAGGTTCACTTATGACTGAGGACTCTGAATTCTGTCTAGCAACTCGTAGGACAATGGTGTGATGCAATCTGGAAAAAAACGGTTAAATGATGCAACATTAAAAATATTTCAGTTACGACACCCATCCCTCCCATCCATCTTCGATATCGTTTATTGGTATTAGGGTCAGAGGCGATCTGAAGCCTATCCCAGATGACGTTGAATGAGAGGTGGGGTACACCTTGGACCGGTCGCTAGCTAATCACAGGGTAAATATAGACACAACTATCACATCTACACCTACGGACTATTTACCATCTTCAAAGTCAATAAACCTCACATGCGTGTTTTTGAATGTGGGAGACCTACACAAGCAGGGGTGACGAGGGAAACTTGCAAGCTCTACACTGGATGGGCGAAGTGGAGATTTGAAACCTGAATCTCAGAACTGTGAAGCAGACGTGGAACTCATACGTCTGCCGTTTTACACAGATAGGACACTTTTCTAATAAATCATTATCATTATCCAGGCGTAGAAAAAAAAGTAGTGTGTTTCCGGTAACATGAAATTTCAGCATAGGATCGGTAGGTCGGACAAATGTTTTTATTTTTTTTAAATATTTTTGCCACGCCCCCATCATAAATGTAAACAAAATAAACATAAAACATAAAACAAGGAGACATTGAAACCAGTGCCGGATGGTCGTCTGTCAAAGAGGGGAAGCTCAATTTTGGTCAACATCATAAAATGTGTCCGTTTATTTATACGCGAATTCTACTGTAGCTCCGTTCCTTTTCAAGAAAATGATCTGTGACCCTGTCATACCAACAAAGCGTCTTTTCCCAGTACTTAGTGTCCTACAACTATAGGAACTACAATAAAACCCACCAGAAATAAAAGATTAATTTGTCGCTAGTTGTTTGTTTACAACAAAGAGTGTCGCTAAAATGATTAGGAGAAGTCTCCAGCTCAACTCGGAAAAGAATGCGAGTTGAAAAAAATGCTCGCACGAATGTCTACACTAAAAGCTCGGTGATTGGCTCATTTCAATGTCAATCACTAAAAGCTCGGTGATTGGCTCATTTCAATGTCAATCGAACTGGCACACAGGCATCCAATCTGATGCAGAAAAGCCTGGCGTCCGGTACCCTCCCACTGCCATCCAGTCCCAGAGACGCCGAATTCCGTGGGCGGGACAAAAACCAGTTTGTATCCAATGACTCGCCTCCGTTCAACGCATTGGGACAACCTACCCTGAACTCACTACCGTTTAAAGCACAGCGAAGCTGCGGCATGAAGAAGCTGACTCGGAGCAAAAGTTGAGCACGTTGTAGCGCATATTTAGTCAATGACATGTACACAATGAAAATTTACATTCATATATTTGATCACTTATTCTTTGACATTTTAGGGGAAGCCGAGCTTCCCTTGCAGTCCGAGAGCAATCGCCACTGATTGAAACCCGCTTGAAAACCGCTCGGCGGCGAGAGAGTTGGGTACCCAGCGGCTGGGTGTTACAGCCATCTCGTCCCGCGTCCTAGACGGCCCGTGGTGGTCGTGGCCCGGCCTGAACTAGGGTGCCGTAAGACTAAGGCGGACGGGGGTCGACGTCAACGAGCGCGCGGACGCGCGGTCGGCGGGGTGGGCGGCGGGAACGCCGACGGGCGCCTGACCGGGGGTAGTGACGGGGGACGGGCGGGACACGGAGGTGTCGCGAAGCGCACCGACCAACCCGCGCCGACACCGTCCCCTCCACCGCGACGCCCCGCCGCCGTCGTCCCGCCGCTCGCGGCCGGCGCCCCGCCGCCTATTTGGGTTTCGCTCGCGCCGGGCTCGGAGGCGGGTGCGCCGCCGCCGCCCGCCTCGCGGGTCGGTCGCGGGCGGGCGCTGGGTGTTCGTGGCGGGGTAGAGTAGACGACCGCGCGCCGTACCACCACCCCGCCCGTCCCACCGTCCGCCCACCCCGCCTGTCCCGCGCCGCCGTCGAACGTCGCCGCCGCCGTCGCCTCGTTGAATCTTTTCGATACAGCAGTGGATGCTATTTTCTTAATATTATGGTGCGAGCATGCGACTGCAACACACAAAATGCGGTTTAAACTGTTGTCGGAGATCGTGGCCGCCGCCATGATTCAATGTTGTTGACAGACGACAGGGCAAACGACGCAACGTGAATATCGCGAGAGTTTGCACCAATGTAAACGCTCTAAATTCATCTTTCCTTTTATTATTTATAATTTTGGCTGTGGTTTTATTGTTCTTGTTTTGATTGTAAAGCGTCCTTAAGTGTTTTGAAAGGCGCTTATAAATGAAATGTACTATTATTATTACACAAAAATGTAGAAGGTTTGAAAAAAAATGCCGACCGTAAAGTTTTTCTTTGAGGTAGAAATTCTCGGTCGGTCGGGTTACCGGAAACACACTACTTTTTTTTCTACGCCTTATCCAAACATTGCCGTTTGAAGGGCCATTATTTCTGGAGTTATACTCGTAGTGCCTAGCCTAGACTCATATCTAAGTGGATTACTCACTCTTTTATTAAAAAATGCCAGCAAATTTAATCAAGTCTTTTGTAAAACAGGCCAATGTTGAGCTCATCCTTGTGAAACAATAGTTGATCACAGCTGCCGGCGCTGCACATTTAAGCTTTGCAATGACGCAACACATACAGCTGGAACAAAGAAGCAACATTCTCAGAACATCGACAGACAGACCATTCCTTTGAAGAAGCCTACCTCTCGTACAGACTAAAGTCTCTCTCTATTGTATCATATTTTATACCTTGACGCATAATATTAAACCCATATGTGCTGTCACGGGAAGATTTGAACAAACAGAATGTGCGTGAATAATGAAAGCAGCATGGTGAAGACATTTCGGAATGAGAGCCTGTCCTGTGGGACTCGGTGATGAGACCTCAGTTTTCTGCTCACTCTCCCACGCCACAGTTGGAACGTAACATGACCTCATCATTTCCACACTCCCCTTAAGTGGTCCACATTTGACGTTAGCCCTAACCCCTCCCAAAAAGTATCAAGATATTTAACTCTAAACTTTCCTTCGTAGTTTTCTTGGACTATTTTATCGCACAAGAAAGAGAACATTAATCACGTCTTACTGCCTCTCGATTACATAAGACATACCCCTAAACTTAAATAATTCAACATTGTAAACACTTTGGCAGCAGTTTTTAAAAATCCTCAACTGTGAGTTTGAGCAAAAGATTCTTTCAAGATTTCTGGCAGTTTCCCCGATACTGCTCAAGTCAGGGATTTCTCCACTTGAGGAGTTTCCTGAACAAGCTGTCGCGATGTGCACTGTGCAGTTCCGCACCTCCACAATTCAACCTCTGTCCGTCTTGAACTTGTCCTTTCGCCTGCTCCATTAAATCACCACAACAAACACATTTAGGGAGAAATGTTAAGAGTCACGGCAAGGGCATTTACCAACCAGTCTGAGCGCTAACAGATAACGCTGAACTGAAAAGTCAACGCTGATGGCTTTACTCAACAGCAATAATACCACTCAAGATAATATTCACTCAAATATGTCAACTTGCCACACAATGCTTATTGTATATACAGTAGGACAGGGGTGCCCATTACGTCGATCGTGATCGACCGGTAGATCGCGGACTGGTCCCAAGTCGATCACGATCGTATAGAGGAGAAAAAAAACAACCATTTGTGTGTCTTTGTGCATGTTAGTAATATATTATGTTGTATTTATGTACACTGCACCCTAATCATCCTATCAATCTAATTTTCACAAAAAGTATTTTAAAAAATAAAATAAAATAAAGAAGATAAATCTTTAACCTACGGTGGCGCGTGACATGCGTTACCGGAAGTTGTTAGCGCTCAGCAATCTGCAATTGCAGCTTGTGATCAGCGCTGTTGCGCTATATCTTTTATCGTTATCATTATTCTCATTCAGAGTTTGTTTCGTGTACAATTCACCGAGGGCACGGGCAAAGAATAGGAATCTAGAGGGCCGAGGGAAGCACTTTAAAACGGTACGTGTGAGCTACGATAGTTAAGAGGCTGCAAAAGTGCGTCGCACGCCTCTGTGTCAGGCTTTTGCTCATCATGATGTGCGCGTGTATGTGCATGCGCGGTAACGGGTCGATCGCAGAAAGTTGGTTGATCGAAAAGTCGATCTTCGGTACAAAAAGTTTGGGCACCCCTGCAGTAGGACAAGTGTTTGAATATTAACATTTATAATGATACAATATTTGTAGCTCATAATTTTCAGACCAATAAAGTTAAATGGGATAATTTCCTGCATCTGATGTTCTCTCATGGCACAGTAATGAGCCACAACATCATGGATGGGGATCACTGCTTTAGACTGTTTCACAAAGTGATACAGTTAATGAGTCCACGGTGGGGTTTAATGGTATTCCGATCTGGCTTGCATTTGCACTGTAGGATGTGCAGGTTTAGAGCTTTGATCTAAAATCAATAACTGTTTGTGAATGAATCGTCAAAATCACAGTATTATGAGTGCTGGATGTTTTAGTCCACTCATGGTAGTGTTGTCAAAATTATCCCCATTTATACGGCTCTACAAAATAGAATGAGAACGCTGTAATGTGCATACCTAAACTGCATTTATCCAGTACACCTGTTTGTCCACCAGATTTAGTTCATCTTTTTGCGAAGAAACGCATCAACTTTGCATTAACAAGATCCAAGATTTAGGATTCACTCATATGAATGGACTGCCAAAATGACAATTTTTGTTTCCTTTTTTGGTTAAAAAGGGACTACAAATATGTCACATCTGAAAAAAGTGGCATTGATGCATCCCTACTCAAAACATGCTGAAAAGCACATTGGGGTAAAAGTGTGATGATATTTCTATTCAGGATTTGGAGAAAGTGCAGGACAAGGCAGCCAGGATGAACACAAATCACACACATGTAATGCTCTTATGACAAGATAAGCTTGAAATAATACCGTTCAGGATATGATCCTCTTTTCTCAAACAGCAACCACAAAGTCCGAGTAAAATAGAAAAATCTTAGTGATAATGGATGAGCGGTGAAGACGCCGCAACAAGAGGACCCATTAGTCCAGTCTGATTCATTCCATTCTCCTTCTCATCTCTGCTAATCCTACGACACAAACAGTACCGTAAGCCAATAATACTGCAAACCTGTCAACACAACTCAATTTGTGACCTTGGCCTTCCTGACACTGACCTTACCCGCACTAATTGGCACTTAAATGTGTATATTATTAGGTGAGGGCACAGTAGAGCAATGAAATGATTTAACAAATCTGTAGATCGAGATCCAACGACTATGTGTGTGTGAGTGTGTGCGTGTGTGTTTAGTTGGAGATACATCAGAGAGATGAACAGGAAGTTTGCTTTAGTCCCTTATTATAGTAGACCGCCCTAACATAAGACTATAGTTAGAATTGCCCAGCTTCCTCATCCCACGCGTTGCTCTTATATTCCCACAATGTCTCTGTCTTGTTCATCCTCCACTACACTGCTCAGATAGCACGCAAAAACATAAAGTCTAACTCGGAAAAACACAGAGGTGAAAAGACTGCTATCTGAAGTGTGTCTTCCCCGAAATAAGAATTTACAAATTCAAATACATTAATAGGCTTTCCTAAAAAAATGACTAGGCAGGAAGTGTGGTGTTCCTCAAAATAACAAACATGATCGCATACCTCCCTTTCAAGCTGCGCACTCAAGACACATACTACCGGTACTTTATTAATGTACTATGTATATAATAAGATAATCTTTTAAGGAACTCCTGGTCTTTCAGCTTGGCCAAGACTAAAAGAGAAAGCATAAGAATAAGTCCTATCAGAGAGACCACTTTAGAATAAACCACATCTTGACAGAAGGACTTCCAAATTTGAATGATCTGACCTCAAAGTAGTACAATTTGAAGCCAATTTACAAAAGTCACACAACAACTTTAAGATGGAACTGTCATTGTGCCTACGACAAGCCAGGGATTAATGTCTCTTCTGTTCTGACAATTCTGTGAGACCTCTGGGTTAAAGAAAGTTTAGTTTATGATTAATGGTAATGATCTGTTTTTTAAGTCTTAATATGTAGCAGTTCACTTATTTTTACAATTGTACAGCAGTCAAAAATCTTACGTATAATTTTTTTGTGTAACAAAAAAAGGCGAATCAAAATCTTTGCCTGTGCTGTGTATATTTTTCCGAACAGTGTTACTACCACTAGATTTACATGGGTCCTTCTAGTGGTATGCAAGAGACTCCCCGATTTAATGGTTAAACAGTGCAACGTTACCGTGGCTTAAACATTTGCTTATATCTGGATTGTTCAATAACGTTTTGTTATATTTAAATTTTAAGTGTAATAAGTGTGCATTGAATCTTTTAAGACTGCTTGTTTTCAGACATGTATTTATGTACAACTGCTTTGGGTTTCACTGTGCACAACATTTCTGAGCAGGTTGCTTTCTCTTTATGCAACCAAATCCTATCTGCAGAGCCTGTTTATCTGCAATACAACACTGCATCGGGTAGGTGTGGCAGACAGGAGGTTTCACTACGAATGTCATGTCAGCGTGCAGACTCCATGCAGGTACAAACAGCAGCTAACTCACAGCTTGTAAGATGATAAGCTGAAAGCTCACTTTCCCTGAGCAAGCATGCACCATAACATAAGGGCCACACCCTGCATTCACCATGACGACCAGATAGATAACACCTAGAGTGAACTAAGATGTAGAATGTGAACAGCAAAGTGTACATGGATTCCAGAACACAGCGATATGATTTTGCAACTTATTAGTGACTGGATGTGGTATTTTACACTTCGTTCGCCCTTCCGTGCTCTCAATGACGACGGGAGTCACCCTTAATCACTGAAACTATAGGACTACTGACGTGTTACTGCGTTTGCCTGAAACTGAAATTTAATCAGATCCCTGCAAACTAGCAATAATAAATATTAAACGATTTATCAAGTTGACTAGATTGAGCACTTCTGCCAGGTATAATAACCGAATGTTCTTGTATTGTGAACAACAGCACGCCCAATGACTGGCAACACGTAAATTGTATTCTGTGGAGAAGTTTCCGTAAATGCAACCGAAAGAATTTCATTCATCGTCTACGTTTAGCTCGTCATGACATGTTTATTATGACAGTCTTGCCGACAATTAGAATTTGTCACAATCTACGTTACATTTGAATAAACAACTCTGCAGTTATACGGAGACTATTTTATTCCCTGAAAGTTGGCATGTGATAGAAATAGCCTGACAGCAGCCAGCTAGCAGGCTAACATTTGCTTCAACGGTGCTAATGATTGAAGCTAGCTCATCCAGCTCGAGGGCACACGTTCAAGCGGCAGTTTGTGTCACATTACTCCGATTATTCCCGCAAATTCAGCGATAAACACACGCATTCGCGCCGGTCTTACCTGGGAAAAATGAAACGAGGTGGAGTGATGAGCGGACTTCCTTGTGAGGACGGTGTCTTGATTTCTAGACTCAGCCCAAGGGTGGAACAACAGGCAAAAGAGAGTGCCGCAGGTTTACTGACTGACGTACGATTCACCCAATAGACACCGCAGTTACATGTGTTTTAACCAATGTTTGGAAAGATCCCGCCCCTTAAAGGGGAAAAAACAGAAAGTCGGGTGGAACTGAGCTGAATTAAATACCAGAATGACTTCTGTATTTTGCGCTTAATTGAATATTCATGGCACGGTGCACGACTGGTTGGCACGTCCGCCTCACAGTGCAGAGGTGCAGGGTTCGAATCCTTACTATGTGGAGTTTGCATGTTATGTCTATGTCTATGTGTGCCCTGCGATTGGCTGGCAACCGTTCAGGGTGTACCCCTCCTACTACCTGAAGACCGAGGCTCAGATAATGCATGGATGGATGGATGGATGGATAGTCCCTACTTCAGTCAACTAGTAAACAACCGTACCTCAATATTGAACAAATGTGCTGCACTAGCAACACTATGAGGCCCAATTAATAGGCATGTGACATTCTTGTTGATAAAAACATTGAGGGACTTCAATGTCAAGTCAGGTCAACTTTATTATCAAATGTGCTGTACAGCACAGATAAAATTTATTTCCTCTCAACCACAGGAGAGAGAGGAGCCACTGCGGGTGCCCAAACCGCCATCAACAGAACAGTTAACATAAAATGACAAAATAATACAACACAACACATAAGACCGTGTGAGAATGTACTGGTATTCTATGCGTCCTGACAAGCAGGACAACTTTGGCCTTCTACTAGGAAAACGACATATATTACTACTAGTGAGGCAACATAAGTTGACAACGTGTTCTACTAGTAACATCATAACATTTTATTAGTAAACCGGCACTTTACTGTACTCGAAACATGTGGTTGTCAACGAGTGCACGAGTTTACTTGATTTGTAACAAATAGTCCTACTTTTATGCCAAAGTTCTCCTACAACGGTGCAGCAATGGCATACACAATGAGCGCACTTGCACTATTAGGATGTCGAATAAATGCTCAAAAGGCATCACTAGCACCACATTATTTAACTAGTAGTGTGCCAACATTTCAGAAATGTCATACAGTCGTGGAAAACAACGTTTCCAGGAATATGGCAGACCGACTATTGAACTAAATTGTAAATTACTAGTGAGGGTAAAGCCTAGTACATGCATGATCCTAAAGTTGGATATGAAGAACGTCCATTCCCTGCGTTTTACCGCCCCCGCGTGTTGTTTTGAACTCACTTCAGCAGGGTGTCGTCTCCAGCGTGACCCTGGAAGTTGAATCTTTCCTCCGAAAGTCTTCACAAATACTTCCGGTAGGTCACATTTCACACAGTTTTAGAAAAATGGCGGATATGGATGAATTGTTCGGGAGTGATGGAGAGAGCGACAATGACCAACGAGGTATGGAGCTGTCTTACATCTGCTACTTTTAATACGTGAGAAAGCTCACCCAGTCAAAGATTTATTTTTGCCCGGCTAATAATAACAGCGATGATTGTTAGCACTTCTGGGAACACTTTAACAACATGGGCTGCAATAAGCTAAGATGACAAAATATACAATTTTCCTAGCCATTAGTCTCTCACATTTAACGTTCGCCTACATTCAGCAAACTACAAGTGTTAATGACATTTGACGTTGCTTAAATTGATTGCAGCCTCATGCTCATTGAGGATGTTGTATGAGTTTAATTTCCTGCTACTTTATTTGATCTACATAACGTTCGGTGCTAATTAGCTTCTGTAGACACTAAACCAGCATCAGTAGCTCACCTGTGCATTGGAACAGTTAGTTTTGCTGCAGACAAAAAAAAGTAACTTATTTTTAGAGAGATTCCAATCTGCTTCCTGTCGGGGTGTCCTTGAACAAGGCACGGGAGAGTGAAGTTTTGTGAATTTGCCATTGTGTGATTACAATGACTGTGATAAACATAAAAAGTCCTAATCCAGTAATTACTATTGGATATCATTTGAATGTGCAGGTGTGCCTAATGTTATGACCGATGTTCTACAGAATCTGCTTCAGGCTCTGGATCTGACTCTGAGCAAGAGCAACGTCGTTCTGCCAGTAATGTATCTGGCAGTGGCAGTGACAGTGAGAGAGAACGAGATGATGATGACGAAGAGGAAGGCCATGAAGGTGGAAAACCCAGTATAAATAAAGTGCGTACCTTTGTTTGACAGTTGACTAGAATGAGTCTCAGAAATAATCACATACTTAACTAACATTGTAATAGATGAGTGCTAGTCAAACACTAGCTTGGAGAAAGGATGGGGCTTATATTTATGGGTGGTTCTTGCTGTATCGTGGCTCAATTCTCCATGACAGGAGTCCTTGTACATCCTTTTATTCCTAGGAACTGTTCGGAGACGACAGTGAGGAAGAAGAACACAGTCAACACAGTGGCAGCGGACGCAGCGACAACCAGTCCGAGCGGTCGGGCAATCAGTCTGACGCCAGCGTGCACTCGGATCAGGCTGAGAACGAACACTCCGATGCAGAACAGCACAGCGGCTCAGAGCGTGGCCATCGAGACGACGAAGAGGACGAGGAAGATGGAGGCCGCCGGTCAGATGGCGGAAGCCCGGCAGGCAGTGGCATGTCCGGAGGGGGAAGTCCGCGCTCTGAGAGGGGCAGTGTCCGCTCCGACAGAAGGTCAGCAGCTCATGGACTCTCGGGAGATGTTCTGTCGTTACATAGATAGCCCTATTGTGCTTTAATTGACAGAAATGGTTTTGTTACCTTTTTGCCTGCCGACAAATAATCTTAATCACAGAAACATCATGTTAAATCAACAATTTGTGATGTTATGACTTTTGAGAGTGATTCTGATCTTTGTAAAATCTCTTCATTTCTACCGGTGTAGCTAATATTGTGGGTGGCTCTTCATTTTATTCTGTTGAAGCATTCACACCGACCTCGGAACCCCGCAGTCGGGTGGGGGAACCCCTCACTCTGACGGAGAAGTGTCAGGCCGTGAGAACCATTCAGATGACGAGAAGTGGGAAGGTGGCGCTAAGAGTGACCAATCAGAGGACGAAGAGGAGAAGCGGCAATACTCGGATGAAGAAAGAGAGAATTCTGACGATGAAGGGCCCAGGAACACAAAGTCTGGTAGGAGTTGAATGTGAATTTGACATGTTTTGGCCAGCTACACGCCCACGCTAATCGCCAAATGAAGGGGAATGTAACACATTTGAGTTTTTGGCACTGCTGTTTCTGGTTTGTTGCTGTACAAAAAAATGTCCTTTTTTTCCCAATATGAGTTTTGGGTTTTTTCCACAATATTGTGAGTTCTTGTACAATATTATGAGCTTGTTTTGTTTTGCCCACATCCCCACAATATCATCCAAATTATCATTTCATGAGATTCATATCATTATAGTATATCCTATCGAGACGTTTGGATTTTGTTACATCCCCACCGGTCTGTGACTGGTGCGCTAGTGTTTCTTCAAGGCAAGCAAAAAAACAACACCAGGTAGTGTATTTACAAGACAATTTACATGTTTAGAAGAGTTACCAGAATTATAATCAAGACGATGTGACCTCATGTTAGTAACAGAGACAGCTGATCATTGTTACCTCTCATTCACAAATCTTTATTGTTATTTTAGATGCAGAAACGGAAGGTGCTTTTCAAATTAGTCACTAAGACACTGATAAAGAAAATGTTGAATGACTTTCATTTCCCATTAGTCCGAATGACAAGCTCTTCCACTCTCTGATACCGATCCTGCTGTGTCTTACCTTAAATTGTTGTTTTGTATTTTGCAGAATCTCCAAAAGGAAGCGATAGTGAAGATGACTTCATCCATAGGAGAGTCAAAGCAAAAGCCGCTTCAGATTCCGACTCTGACAGTGACATTGGTGCAAATGAGAGTAAGAGAACCCTGATGAATGTTCACCCTTCACAGCTCATTTTTTTCCCTGTCAGAGGATAAAAGATTGTTCATTCTGTGCTCACACACAGACAAGAAGTCTGTAGCAGATGACCTGTTCGGCGAGGCTGACGACATCTCTTCTGACAGTGATGCAGAAAAGCCTCCCACCCCGGGACAGCCCATGGTATCCACCTAAACTTTTTCATTACCGTCTCTGTCATCTTTAATGAGAATGACCAGTCTGTTTTGCCCTCAGAGTGTCTGGCTAAGACTCGTTTGGCTAATCCCTTTTATCATGGCTCAGTGAAGCGGAGTTTGATGAGCTTTTCTCTTTAGGATACAGAAGACGGTTTGGAAGGGGAGCAGGCAGAGGAGGAGCCTGTGCCTGAGACTCGTATCGAAGTCGAGATCCCCAAAGTCAGCACCGACCTTGGCTCTGACCTTTACTTTGTTAAGCTGCCCAACTTTCTCTCTGTGGAGCCCAGGTTAGAGCCAATTAAATTGAATAGACATACGTACTCACACAAACGTAAAATATGTTTAAGTATAACTTCTGAATGTTGAATCGAAGTTCATTTGAATTCCCCCCTTGTAGACCCTTTGACCCACAGTACTATGAGGATGAATTTGAGGATGAGGAAATGCTGGATGAAGAAGGACGCACCAGGCTGAAGTTGAAGGTGTGTATTGTCTACTCTAGCATCTATTGGATTTTTTTTAATGTAAAAGTGTATCCTGGTAGATTTGAAAAGAGCCTTGAAGTCATATAAATTTAGACTTGATGCTGTGAAATTGACTCAACTCTGGCTGACAGTAAATCATTTCCTTTCCCAGGTGGAGAACACCATTCGGTGGCGTGTCAAGCGTGACGAGGAAGGAAACGAAACACGTGAAAGCAACGCGCGCATCGTCAAATGGTCCGATGGCAGGTACGTTCTAATTGTCAACCTCTTCCTTCGTCTGATTGCAGGCCCCTCTCAACTCTCTACGCTTTTGCTTGTGCTGCAGCATGTCTCTCCACCTGGGGAATGAAGTGTTTGACGTTTACAAAGCACCTCTCCAGGGAGACCACAACCACCTGTTCATCCGTCAGGGTACTGGTTTGCAGGGACAGGCCGTGTTCAAAACCAAGCTCACATTCAGGTACTCACATCCCCTTCTCTAGGCTATCAATGATAAATAAAGGCCTTGAAAATACGCTACGTAGGGTTCCTCTGCTATGTAATGCCCTAATTAATAAGACACAATTTGAATCTATTTCTAAGCACCAAGAAGAAGCTTCTATTCACGCTTCACTGAGAAATTTGTTCCAAATCCTTGAATGAGTTTATACAAGCTGCCCAGGTTTGTGTAATCCTCTCAGCTGCCACTTGTCCACCTGGATGGTCTGTTTTCTCAAACACATGGGACTAGTAGGATGCCATCCAAAGCCGATTGAATGCATAACAGCGCTGTACTCTGCCAGATTAGATTTTGCCTTTTGTTTTGATGGGGCAAAGAATGCTTGTTGACATCAGCCTGAAATTCATTCGCTTTGTGAGAATGAAATTGTATCCTTCCAATTTTCTGGTCCATTTATGGGCCCTATTCTTTTCTTTTGGCCACTCAAACTGTTTGCCTGAATGTGAACAGTGCATCGCTACACAGCGCTGAGGCATTTCGATGAATAACTTGATAACAATGGCAAAGAGCAGTTAACAGGACACTCAACAATGCATTACAATGACTGACTGGCAACTCTGCATTCTGTAAATGACGTCACTCGCTGGAGAGTGCCGATCAAAAGCGTTTTCGTTGTTCAGCGCTTTGCTATGGATCTAACTATGAACCTGGGTGGATTGCATTTTAAAAAACTAATGAAAGTATGCTTGAAATAGTTTTAGCCGTAAGTATTAGTAAAAAATGGTTGGCCAAGTTTACTTCACAACTGCACGGTTTTTGATTGCCACCAGCAGAGGCGCCGTGGATTCACAACTTGCTATCGATAAAAGTTAGGATCTCATCAAAGATATTGTTAATTTTTCCCCTTAGTGGATCAAGGAGATTTTGTGTACTAATTGC
The DNA here is from genome assembly GCA_026261675.1 of Hippocampus mohnikei. NCBI lineage: Eukaryota > Metazoa > Chordata > Actinopteri > Syngnathiformes > Syngnathidae > Hippocampus > Hippocampus mohnikei. Next base: position 48,448 of record JAKGUB010000803.1, read on the forward strand.
TGCCTTAACACTTAATTCTCAAAGGAGGCATGCACCACCTTTAACTGATATTTAGTGGCTTTTCTGAACTATATTTCACAAGAATGATGTGCAACAAATCTGCGATAAAGTTGATGTTTGAACGATACCCGAGTTTTCTGTGTTTTAATCTTGTGCCATGCGTCCATTTTCTTCACCAGGCCTCACTCCACCGACAGCGCCACACACAGGAAGATGACCTTGTCTCTGGCTGACCGTTGTTCAAAGACACAGAAGATCCGCATCCTCCCGATGGCTGGACGAGATCCAGAGTCGCATCGTAATGAAATGATTAAGGTGATTCACATTCTGTTCCGTTGATGTTTTGAGAACGCTCAACACCACTAGAAACCCGCCCCCCCCCCCCATCCAAATGGCTAGTGGTGTCGAGTATACACACATTCCAGCTGCTTACACATAAAGACACATTGTGGCACGCTTACATAATAATGTTGGACTGTGGTCAGCGACACTGACATTCTGTTTATGTATGTGCAGCCAACCCAAACAAAGGACGCTGCTGATCGCGTCCATCATACACAAAACCAAGAACTTGAGCAAGCTGCCTCTCATTGGCATGGCTTTATTGTTAGATTAATACCATTTGAACCTTTTTAGAAAAAAAAGTACAACAAACCAGAAGTGTCCGGTTGCCTCCATTCGAGCTTTGCATATTACCCTGATGATTCCCTGAATGAGCGTCTGCACAGACAAAGAAAAACACAATTTTTAGCAATCACTTTTGTTATTTGTTACCAATATTGTCACGGTAAGTTAAAAATTACTTGGACAATTACGCTATTAGGCTAACGATATCCAAAGCTAAACATGGCGCTCATATATTTCACTCACAGATGTGCTGCAGCACAGTCTCTGGGAATCAGTATGTTGTTAGACGACGAAATGATGTAATATGATAAGTATTATTGCCATTGAGTGTCAACTCATCAGCACCAATTCCATGTTGGGTCCATAGTAACCCATTAACAGTGACGTAATACATTTGAAAAGGTTCTATTTAGCTTCCAATTGGTGTCTGTCAATGTAGAAAGAGGAGGAGCGCCTGCGAGCGTCCATCCGCAGAGAGTCGCAGCAGAGGAGAATGAGGGAGAAGCAGCATCAGAGAGGCCTGAGCAGTAGCTACCTGGAGCCCGATCGCTATGATGACGAAGAAGAGGGGGAGGAGTCCATTAGCTTGGCGGCCATCAAGGGCAAATACAAAGGAGGAGGCGGCCTGAGAGGTGAGCACTCATCATTGGTGGGAGGTAAAAAAGTGATAGTAAGTAAAGTGATTTTTTTTTTTACCTTGGCGAATGACGGTGTGATGTAACTGGAGAGAGGTTAAGTCAACAGCAGTTGAAATCTTTGATTGACGTCTTGAGGTCTTATAAGGCAGAAAACAGGGACATCAGTGACATGGATGAATGTAAACCTAGGAGCGTTCAGAACAATGACACAAAAGATTGAGAGAAGCTATTCTGTATCCATGGTCTTATTTTAAAGAATTTTATGACGTTGCCAGCTACAAGAATGCCTTGCGCCAATCTAAACACCATAAGTGTATGGTTTTGGGGGAAAAAAGTCTCCTCTGAATAAAATATACAGGTAAGGTGTGTTGTTTTCAGTTGTCGGTGTAATTTAACATTTTTGGGGGGTTCATGTTCGCACAATGTCAAACTCTTCATATTTTTTAAATTTAAGAATATTGATTTTATTGAATCACCCACTGTTGTGCGCTGTCTCACTCAATCCAGAGGAACGAGCAAGAATCTACTCATCAGACAGCGATGAAGGCTCAGACGACGACAAGGCCCAGAGGCTGATGAAGGCCAAAAAGCTGGACAGTGACGAAGTGAGTGTCATATGCCACTCTGCACACAGGTGGCAGTGTGGTGCCAAAGCTGAAAATCCAAATTTTCCACATGCCTGCATGAGAGTAAAGGGGGCGGCAAAAACAACAACAAACGAGAGGAAAAGTGCAGACTCATGTTTTCCATCTGCAGGAAATGTGCAACTACTCGTTAACAGTGAACGTATTCAACGTCTGCCCTGTTTTTGATTTATTTACCATAGTTTAATAAACGAAACCTGGGTAAAAGATAAATAGGATGTAATTAATGAAATAGTTGTGCATCATAATTTAGGGCGGATGCTTCAGTTCAATTCATTGTGTCGCTCCTGATGGGAATGTGTATTTGTTTATTGCAGGAGGGTGAGGGGTCAGGCAAACGAAAGGCAGAGGATGATGAGGAAATGGCTACAAAGAAGGCCAAGAAATACGTAATTAGTGATGAAGAAGATGAAGAGGAGGAGGAGGAGGGGGGAGAAGTGGAGGAGGAAGAAGACGACGACGATGATGAATAAAACGTTTTTTAAATACATTTTCTTTCACTGAACATCCGTCAATGGGCCCACATGGCTGATGAACAGTCATACATTTTTTGGTATATTTTTTTAAGGAGAATTCTGTGTAGGTGTGTACAATTGTGTGATTGCTCGATTTTATTGTGTACAGCCCAAAAGAGAAATAAACAGTTGACTTGTGTAACTCAGCATTCCCAATGCCTTTTCCTACATGTATTATAATAATATTGATGAGGTGTCGGAGTCCATAGTTAGGAGAAGATCCTTGGTCACTTTAGCAAATGCCGTTTTTGTCGAATGGTGGGTCACTGACTGAAACAGTTCAAATCGTTGTTAGCGGCCATGTAGCCGTTCAGCTGTTGCGCTGTGACTTTTTAAAGAATTTTCGCAATACAGACACTCCCCGAGTTACGAACATCCGAGTTATGAACAAACGGTACATACGAACATTTTCACGGGTCTGTCGAAAAAAAAAAAAAAGTTAGATTTTGTATTGCGCGCTTTTTCCGAGTGCCGAGCGGGCGGAGGAGGACGGCGGAGGTGACGTTCGGCGGCCGCGGGAGAGGCGTGGGGCGGGCGTGTGACGGTGGAACGGGCGGGAGGCGTCCGGCGCGCCGTCGACGACGTCGTCTACTCTCCCCGCTGAAGCCGCTGCTAGTTTAGCGGGCAGCTAACCTCGAGCCCTGAAGAACGTGACGAAAAGCTCTCTCCCCGTTATATGGATGTCAATATAAGCCTTAAACATACATTCCAGACAAAATATAGCACTGAAGCAACTTACGAACGAATTCACCTTATGAACAATCGTCCGGAACGTAACTCGTTCGTAACCTGGGGAGCGTCTGTATACTGTACTTGAGATTAGAAACAGGTCTATAGTTACAGAAACTCTCTGGCTCGAGATTTGGTCACTTAAGAAGGGGTTGAATAAGAGCAGTCTTCAACACTGCTATTACAGTGCCAGAGGATAGTGATGAATTAATAATATTTAAGATGGACGGTCCTAAGATCGTAAACAGATCTTTAATGAGTTTGCCAGGAAGCGGGTTGACCACGCAAGTGATCTGTTTTGTTGCACTAAATCGTTTTCTAAGGCTTTCAAAAGATACTTATTACCCCCCTGAGCATCGTGAATCGCAGAATCTGGCGGTTTTGGAACTGCCACTCTAACATGCACGAATAAGCAACACATACAAATGTTCTCAAGTACATGATGCATCCCTTTCAGTAGGTCTCAGTGCCGCCTGGCATATCGCAGCACGGCATGGTACAACATTATACGACATTCTGACAATTTGGCCTACATACCGTACTGTAAAAAAACATGAAAACCATCACTTCACAATCAAACATATAGCATATGTTTCCTGTATTTGTATACAAATAAATAAAAAGGAAATCTTCCACAACACTCTACCATGGTCTTTAACTTTGGCCCTAGCCTGAACTGGTTGGCAACCACGAACAGGTGTACTCCACCACTTGCCAATAGTCAGCTGATATACACTCCAGTAATGACGACAAGCACCCTGACTACCAAAACCGGTAAAACACTGTGTGATGAGGCAAGAGTTGCATAAAATGCCTGCAGTCTCCTCCCAGACAACCTGGTCTTTGTGCTGCACACACGCATGCACACACACATGCACACACACACATACATAACCACATTGGCACCCGCACACAACTTTGAGACCTCCTGAGTGCTGTTCGCTCGGTTAAGGCTTCAAGATTGTATCTACAAAGGAGCTCATTGGGTTTCCTGAAAATGCTGAGCATTTGTAATAAAGCTGTCAGGGTAGTCTATAAAAAAGGTGAATGGTTCAGGGCGAATTGCTCCTAATCGTTGACAGCAAATTAAATTTTAGGTCTGCCTGTGTCTTCTCTGCACATTTGATTGCAAGTGGGTCGAAACCTGAGCATTTTATCCATATCCTTGACATCCAGCTTAAGGTCAATGTACTAGTATGTGCTTTATCCTCACTAGTAAGACAATTCAGCACACTAGTAGAATGATTGTACCTTACGAGTGAAGGTTTTTCCACTACTTGTGCCTCATGTGCCATATTAGAGTGTAATTAAACCTTACAAGTAAATGATTGTGCTGCACGAGTAACATTACGAGGAACAACAAGTAGCAATGTGTCATGCGACAGTAGCCTCTTGAAACATGCGAGTAGCCCCAAAATGCCCGCTGGTAGTTTTCCATAAAGCTGTTTGAGCATTTATTCAATATCCTTGATATCCATCTTAAGGTTCATCTACTGTACTAGTAGACTCTTTGTCCTCAACTGTAGGACAATTCGGATAGAACAGCTACCACTTGTAGAATGATTGTGGCATACTAGTTAGGATTGCACTAGCTCAGACTGCAGTGGGTTATGTAAACCCCGTTCCACACAGCATCGCGAAGGGAAGGGTGGTGGTGGGTAAAAGGCAGTGAAGGGGGCGGGGGCTAGCGCTCCACTGTCAGTACAGATGGTGAATGAGGTAGAGGGGTGGGCTGCAGCATTTTGCCCTCCCCCCCACACTCATTTTTCTCTCCGTATCACTACCTCCGTCTTCCCACAGGCTCGTGGAAAGCTCGACTGGCTATGTTGCATAACCTTTTCTGCAAAGGAAGACAGTTTGTTTTCTATGCTGTGGGTACCCCGTAGGTACAACAGCGATTTACACATTGTGACTGGCTGGTTAGCCGGGTGTGACACCAGGTGATCCTTCAACTACTGTACTGTAAATACACATTTGTTTCCACTCTTTTTCCCCCTCTCTCAGCACCACAGTGTGTGCGCGAGTGTAGGGAAAGCTGTTGAGCATTTATTCCGTATCCGTGATATCCACTTTATTTTCCATGTTTTCAATCGTAAGACAATTACACACACTTGTAGAACGACTGTGTCTTACTAGTAACATTTATTCCGCTACTGCAAGGATGTCAGTCTCATTTTTGTCACAGGCCGCTTTGTAGTTATGATTACCCTCAGTGGGCCATTATGACTGTGAAGCCATATAAATTTATGATCGCCTCATAATATGAGTACACAACAAATTGATGGACAACTAGTTTTGAAGCCAGTAAATTAAAAAAAGTATATATATATATGATTGTTATTTAAAGTGAAGACAATATGTTGCAGCTTTTGTATTTTAGCAAGTCAACACACATGATTTGCCCTTGTGGGCCAAATAAAATGATGTGGCGGGCTGGATCTGGCCTTGGGTTAGACACCATTGTACTATCGTCTGATATTTTTGCCCACCAGTAGGAGAGCTTTGGCAGATGAGCAGTTCAACAACTAGTGCTCACAGTAAGTAGTACTTATTTTATTTCATAAAAGGTACTAGTACCGTGCAGTTTTCTAGTAGTTCAGTTATGCCTCACTTGTCACATGTTATTGTCCTTTTAGTAGGCCTGAAACGCACTCCGATGACAACGTAATCGCGGCAACGATTCAAACATCAACTACCGGTGGTTAATTTCAAACTTAATCAAATGTAATATGTACAACATGTGCCGTCTCGGTGGCCTTTGTCACTTGCCTCAGCACGGCTCTTCTCCCTGCTGATGCTTGTATAAGAGGCTAATAAATAAAAGAGAAACACAATACTCTACTCCTCAAAGCTCAAACACACATGACACAGAGCCACATAATGCAAGCTGGCCCCAGTGTGAAAACATTTTCCCTTACGTCCTAGCCGGTGGTCATAATAAACACATTTATAACAATTGCGTCTCGTCTGTTTCCTAAACTGCTGACCATTCGCAAATTGGGTCAGCCTGTTCAGCTCAAAATGCGGAGATTAATCGGTAAATAGTTGGTGACCGTAAGGAGCTGTTCTGAGTGCTCATTACGCCACAAAAACAGATAAGAGGCACCGCTGCGGGGGCCGGGAATTAAGGCGCAAAGTGTTCTAAATCAATGTCATGCACGTTGGGGCTAATCATTATGCAAGGCGTCAAACTCAAGGCCCGTGGGCGAGGTCTGGTCTTTGATATCTTTTTTTGTGGCCCGTTGCTGTTATTTTTGGGCATCTTCTTCCAAACAAATTATAATCACCTGTAACCTATGGTGCAATTCCACCGGTGAGCAATTTTTTTTGTATTGTTTTTCCATCCATCCATCCATCCATCTTCTACCGCTTATCCGGGGCCGGGTCGCGGGGGCAGCAGCTTAAGCAGGGAAGCCCAGACTTCCCTCTCCCCAGCTACTTCTTCCAGCTCTCCCCGGGGGATCCCGAGGCGTTCCCAGGCCAGCTGTGTGACATAGTCTTTCCAGCGTGTCCTGGGTCGTCCTCTGGGTCTCTTCCCGGTGGGACATGCCCGGAACACCTCACTAGGGAGGCGCTCAGGGGGCATCCGAATCAGATGCCCCAGCCACCTCATCTGGCTCCTCTCGATGTGGAGGAGAAGCGGCTCTACTTTGAGCCCCTCCCGGATGACCGAGCTTCTCACCTTATCTCTAAGGAGAGCCGGACACCCTGCGGAGAAAACTCATTTCGGCCGCTTGTATCCGGGATCTGTTCTTTCGGTCACGACCCATAGCTCGTGACCATAGATGAGGGTCGGGACGTAGATCGACCGGTAAATTGAGAGCTTCGCCCTTTGGCTCAGCTCCTTCTTCACCACGACAGACCGATACAGCGTCCGCATCACAGCAGACGCTGCACCGATCCGCCTGTCGATCTCTCGCTCCCTTCTGCCCTCACTCGTGAACAAGACCCCAAGATACTTAAACTCCTCCACTTGGGGCAAGATCTCCTCCCGACCCGGAGAGGGCACTCCACCCTTTTCCGACTGAGGACCATGGTTTCAGATTTGGAGGTGCTGATCCTCATCCCAACCGCTTCACACTCGGCTGCGAACGCTCCAGAGAGCTGGAGAGACCCGCTTGAAGGAGCCAGCAGTACCACATCATCTGCAAAAAGCAGAGATGCAATACTGAGGCCACCAAAACGGACCCCCTCAACGCTTCGGCTGCGCCTAGAAATTCTGTCCATAAAAGTTATGAACAGAATCGGCGACAAAGGGCAGCCTTGGCGTAGACCCACTCTCACTGGAAACGATTCCGACTTACTGCCGGCAATGCGAACCAAACTCTGACATCGGTGGTATAGCGACTGAACAGCCCGTATCAAGGGGTTCGGTACCCCATACCCACGAAGCACCCCCCACAGAACTCCCCGAGGGACACGGTCAAACGCCTTCTCCAAGTCCACAAAACACATGTAGACTGGTTGGGCGAATTCCCACATACCCTCGAGGACCCTGCTAAGGGTGTAGAGCTGGTCCACTGTTCCACGGCCGGGACGAAAACCACACTGCTCCTCCTCAATCTGAGGCTCGACTTCCCGACGGACCCTCCTCTCCAGCACCCCTGAATAGACCTTACCAGGGAGGCTGAGGAGTGTGATCCCTCTGTAGTTGGAACACACCCTCCGGTCCCCCTTTTTAAAAAGAGGGACCACCACCCCGGTCTGCCAATCCAGAGGCACCCTCCCCGCTGACCACGCGATGTTGCAGAGGCGTGTCAACCAGGACAGCCCCACAACATCCAGAGCCTTGAGGAACTCCGGGCGGATCTCATCCACCCCTGGGGCCTTGCCACCGAGGAGCTTTTTAACCACATCGGTGACTTCGACCACAGAGATAGGAGAGCCCACCTCAGAGTCCCCAGACTCTGCTTCCTCCAAGGAAGGCGTGTTGGTGGAGTTGAGGAGGTCTTGATACTCCGCCCACGGCTCACAACGTCCGAGTCGAGGTCAACAGCGCCCCATCCCCACTGTACACAGTGTTAGTGGTGCACTGTTTCCCCCTCCTGAGACGTCGGATGGTGGACCAGAATTTCCTCGAAGCCGTCCGGAAGTCGGCTTCCATGGCCTCACCGAACTCCTCCCATGTCCGAGTTTTTGCCTCGGCGACCACCGAAGCCGCATTCCGCTTGGCCAGTCGATACCCGTCAGCTGCCTCTGGGGTCCCACAGGCCATAAAGGCCCGATAGGACTCCTTCTTCAGCTTGACGGCATCCCTTACTGCTGGTGTCCACCAGCGAGTACGGGGATTGCCGCCACGACAGGCACCAACTACCTTACGGCCACAACTCAGATTGGCCGCCTCAACAATAGAGGCACGGAACGTGGTCCATTCGGACTCAATGTCCCCCGCCTCCCTCGGAACATGGGAAAAGCTCTGTCGGAGGTGGGAGTTGAAACTCCTTCTGACAGGGGATTCCGCCAGACGCTCCCAACAAACCCTCACAATACGTTTGGGTCTGCCAGGACGGACCGGCATCTTCCCCCACCATCGGAGCCCACTCACCACCAGGTGGTGATCAGTTGACAGCTCGCCCCTCTCTTCACCCGAGTGTCCAAAACATGCGGCCGCAAATCCGACGATACAACTACAAAGTCAATCATCGAACTGCGGCCAAGGGTGTCCTGGTGCCAAGTGCACATATGGACACCCTTATGCTTGAACAAGGTGTTCGTTATGGACAATCCGTGACGAGCACAGAAGTCCAATAACAAAACACCACTCGAGTTCTGATCGGGGGGGCCGTTCCTCCCAATCACGCCCCTCCAGGTCTCACTGTCGTTGCCCACATGAGCATTGAAGTCCCCCAGCAGAACGAGGGAGTCCCCAGCAGGAGTACTCTCTAGCACACCCTCCAAGGACTCCAAAAAGGGTGGGTACGCTGAACTGCTGTTGGGTGCGTATGCACAAACAACAGTCAGGACCCCCGAAGGCGGAGAGAAGCAACCCTCTCGTCTACCGGTGTGAACCCCAATGTACAGGCACTGAGCCGGGGGGCAATGAGTATGCCCACACCTGCTCTGCGCCTCTCACCGTGGGCAACTCCAGAGTGGAATAGAGTCCAACCCCTCTCGAGAGAGCTGGTACCAGAACCCAGGCTGTGTGTGGAGGTAAGTCCGACTATATCCAGTCGAAACTTTTCAACCTCACACACCAGCTCGGGCTCCTTCCCTGTAAGAGAGGTGACATTCCATGTCCCCAGAGCTAGCTTCTGCAGCCGAGGATCGGACCGCCAGGGTCCCCGCCTTTGGCTGCCGCCCAGCTCACATCGCACCCGACCCTTTGGCCCCTCCCATGGGTGGTGAGCCCATGAGAAGGGGGACCCACGTTGCCTCTTCGGGCTGAGCCCGGCCGGGCCCCATGGGTGTAGGCCCGGCCACCAGGCGACGCCAACGAGCCCCACCCCAGGCCTGGCTCCAGAGGGAGGCCCCGTGACCCACGTCCGGGCAAGGGAAACTGGGTTCCATTTATTTTATGCATCATAAGGGTTTTTGAGCCGTGCTTTGTCTGGTCCCTCACCTAAGACCTGTTTGCCATGGGTGACCCTGCCAGGGCATAAAGCCCCAGGCAACTTAGCTCCTAGGATCATTGGGACGCACAAACCCCTCCACCACGGTAAGGTGACGGCTCACGGAGGGGTGTATTGTTTTTTTTTTTTTTTTTTTTTTTTTTTTTTTTTATTGTTTTTTAAATCACAAAAGTGAGTACTGTACACACCTCACATTTTTGTAAATACAGTATACATTTTCATGAGAAAGCACATTATAAATTATGCTTTTCTACAAGATTCATTGTCTGCACAGTAAAAACACAACTGTGACACTAAACAGAACACATGGAGATAAAAAAGAAGAATTATATGATATAATACAAAAGATAAATACTGAATGCGAGGGGGTTTAGGCAATGCACATCAGAACACATTTAAAACAATGACAATTTGAACTAAAGCGCATTTGGTTCAGCAGTAGGAATTGTTTAATTTAGGCATAATATCTATGAATGGTGATGTTGAATGAAGTGTTCCAAGTATTGCACAGTGTAAACATTCAAGTGAGCAGGATTACAAAAACAAAAATATTGCAGAGTGTGGTTCACAGATTGCGATTTCATTTGTTCAAGAGTCTCAACGGAGTCGGTGTGCTGCATGTGAATGAACTGTACCCTCAAAATAACATGAAATATATCAAAAGCACTCGCAACAAAAGTGAGTACACCCCGAAGTAGAAATGTCCAAATTTCACTAAAGTATTTCTTCTTCATTACCTTCCACCACTGTATTTATAAGGCAGTACGAAGGGAAAATGACCTCATGGTTGATACAAAGCGAGTGTTGTGGTGGAGAGCAGGAAAGGTATCAAGTCTGGTGTGGCTTGAGAACTCGTCCCCTCTCCCCAACCTGCAGTATTTCAGAGCCAGCCGAGACAGTACACAGTGCTCCTGACCTCATTATTTTGTTATTTAACCAGCCTGTCAACACCAAGCCAAACTATCTCCCACCTCTCTCTCTTTCTCTTTGCCATTATCTCATGTCCATGTCCATGGCTGTGTCACGCATTCATTGTTATTACTCTGCTTACTTGGATAATCCACAAAGCAGGATCGCTAATGCGCATAGGGAGTCATCTTTGCATTTTATAGGTGGTAAGCATGCCATGTTTTCACCTGCAGTATATGCACCTTTGGTGATTTTGATCCAAATAAGGATTGTGTGGTCTCGGTCGGGGCAGCCCTGTGGTCCTGTGGTTAGCACGTCGACCTCACAGTACAGAGGTCCGGGTTCAATTCCAGCTCTGGCCTCCCTGTGTGGAGTTTGCATGTTCGCTTGCGTGGGTTTTCTCCGGGTTCTCCGGTTTCCTCCCACATTCCAAAACCATGCATGGCAGGCTGATTGAACACTCTAAATTGTCCCGAGGTATGAGTGTGAGCGTGGATGGTTGTTCGTCTGTGTGTGCCTGGCAACCGGTTCAGGGTGTCCCCCGCCTACTGCCCGAAGACGGCTGGGATGGGCTCCAGCACCCCCCGCGACCCATGTGAGGATTAAACGGATTGGAAAATGAATGAATGAATGGTCTTGGTGGAGGCCTGTGAGAAAGTTTCAATGTAGATGCATCATGTAACGGCGGAATATTGTAACAACATTACCCCTGCCTCACTCCGTTGTCAAAGGTCTCTGCTGCCAATTTGTTTATTCCGATTAGTTTTTGAGAGATAACTCATTCCACTGTAGATTTTTTTTGTGTGTAAACACTGTTGGGAACAGTGCATGCCGTTGGCTGCCAGTTATGTAACAGTATATACTGAACACCTGAAATGAACGCTTTCGTTGTTGGTCGTGAGTACAAGCACATCACGCAGAAATGGCGGAAGAGTGTGTGGGGCGAGGGGATGTGGGGACCTCCGATGTCACAGCCAGCATGTGTACGATGGCTTCGTGCTGGCCTGGTCGAATTAGAACGCTTCACTGTCACGGCATGAAAAGCTCCGCAACAAGCCAGTCTATGATTTCAATGCATTCATTGGACACACCCACAGTTTTTAAGTGCCGACAGAAAGGTGTGTTTAAACCACATTTCATATATTTGACAATTTATTCAGTAAGTCAAATTTGGCTGAGTTAACATTCTTCTCTGGGGTTAGTCAAATTTAGAAGACATTTATATCCTGTAAACTTTGGAATGCAATGTTCAATGGTTCAGTAAAACATGCTGTTCTCTAACAAGAATCTGAAGGGCCAAATTCACAACAGGTGTTTTATTTTCCATTTCCAAGGCCATCCATTTCTATGCCTTTCTGTGACTCTTTCGCTCTCTCTGTATCTGTTGCAACCTGCTGGTGGCACTCGGTGACATCCTGAAATGTCACCTCAAAGCAATGTTTTGAGCAACACTGAACATTTCATGCAGGTGAAAACTAGCATTGGATTACATGTTCTAATCTAATTTCCGAATTCTTCTTTCCTTTTTGAACAACACATTTTCAAGATTTGATCTCATCCAATAACCAAAATCCAGTCAGATTACAACATCTGACCCCAAATTCTATTTCCCAGTAATAAATGCACATCTCCTACGGACTGTTCTATCTCAGCTGAGGTCTTTCTATTTTGTGTTGTGTACTCACCCACTCCCTTCATCCTCTTCCAGTGGACAAATAAATAGACTGGCAGTCAAAGCACGGCTCACACTCATCTGTGCCACACTGAGGCATCCACTTGTTGTTTGTCTGTCCTTATTCCATGACTTCACATCATTATCACCATGGATACTTCTGCAAATAGAGCATTACATGATGACACATTAGAGATAAATTACATGCACACAACAGACAAATGCCATACCTGTGGTGAGGGGACAATAGTGTGATGTGGGCCTCTCACATGCTCTTTTTGACCCACCAGGAAACTTTACTGTCACCGGGGCAAAAGAAAAAAAAAAAGAGATGGATGACTGCAAATTTAAACCAATTGAATTTCCAAGGTAAAGCGAGTGACTGCAGCTGCTCATTTTAACAAATCATCACACTCCATTTAATTTACTTGCATGCACCCGAAAAATCTCTGTGTTTAGTGATTGATGGGAGCATAATGAATCTAAATGCGGCAATTGTCGAAATATGCTGAACTCAGTTTGTTGCATAACAGCAGGCAGCTGACCAGTGTGATGCTGACCGGCGTGATGGAGTGCAATCCATGGTAAGGCTTTAATCAGTTTAAGAGGATTGATATCTGAGGTTACATACCTTTCTACTTTTCCCTTGCAACATCTAATGAACAATCAGCGTACAATGCACAGTAGGCTGTGGTGAGCACTTTGCCGCAGATAAGGAAAAGTGGCGTGGGGGAGCAGTTGTTGCTTAACGTTCACTCGTGTTGTATTTTTATAGAAATACTGTAACTGGCGCCGTTCGATGTCCGGAAGAATTCCGGACAGAATGAGAATGTAGACACAGATAAGAGACTTCGATCAAAAAGAATGAAAAAATGTAAATTGCTTGTCAACTCAAAGGACAAGAGAATCCAATACACGAAGAATATAAACAGAGAATACAGAACAAAAATACTGTGAAACAAATGTGGCGAGAAGCTGTGAGGCAAAATGTCAAGAATGTCTCGAAATATGAGAGACAGAGTCGTGAGCAAGGCTAATAATCCGACAGCAGTTGTCGGTGTGGCATGGCTTCTTAAAGGCAGAGGGTAACGATGGCAGATTCGTGTCAGTTGCGGCTGGTGAGGGAATTCGCACACTCCAGTCTGAGACTGAAACACAAAGCAAACAGGACAGGATCAGGACATGCTCAACACTTTCATATCGTAATACAAACAGGGCAGTCGAAGCCAAAATGCTGATTTTTACCTTTTTTGGGGGGGTGACAATCAAGCGCTGCTATTGAGGCAAAACTGTGAACTAGTTTGGGGAAAACTCAGAAGGGGCTACAACAACTAGTGGTAGTCGTAGCATGCATGCTGTCCTACTGGTTTGCAGAAATGTCATACGTTAGTGGAAAGAATGCCATTAGTAGGACACTGTCATTACTACTAGAGTTTCCTAGTATTTCATCTAGTAAACAGATTTGTCTTACTAGTGAGAAAACAAGAGTTTACTAGTACATGGCCCATAACAATACAATACAATACATGCTGATTTATATAGTGCTTTCACAACAACCTGGATATCAAGGCTATCAAATAGGTCCATGTACTAATACACACTTTGTTGTCACTTTTAGAGAACTGCGTTACTAGTGAGGACAAACTGCACTAGTTCACGACTGGGCACTATGAGTGCTACTGGTGAAGCGCTCAGTGTTAGGAATTTGACTTTTATGTTAGGAATTTGACTTTTATGTGACAAACTGAAGATCGCAATAAGAATAAGAAGACCTGTATTCGTCTCACAATGGAGAAATTCCCAATTTACAGCAGCAATAACCACAATTAGTAATACTAGTAGCATGCAGATATCAACTAGTGCACAGTTCTGCCTCTAATAAAGTACAAAAGTTGCCCTGCGCCACTATTGTTCCACTATCGCGCAATTGTCTTCCTCGTGAGAACACAAATCATACTAGTTGAAGAACCTTGGATATGAAGGATATGAAATAACTGTGCAAAGGGCTTTCCGCACTGCTTCCACATGAGAAACTCTCATCAGCCATCCTTTCAGTACCACTTCACCACCGACTTTCTGTCGTTAGCGCCAACCTGTCTGACAGCCTAGCGGTAATGGTGCTAAATTTATTCCTCCAAATAACTCTTTCGCTCTCCTCGTTCTCATGGTATGTGGACTGTAAAGGTCCTGAGCGCTGCCAAGAGAGTCAAGCAGTGCTGCAGTAGATGAAGCTATAGGAGGTTGGGGAGGGCAGGCGAAAGTACACACAGTGTAGCTGCGGGAGGGGGACAGTGGAGATTTTGCTGTGTCAACTCTTTTGGCAACATTTGCAGGCTTTTCGATTGGAGAGTAGGCCACAAACATTGTGCGGTTTGTGAGTGACTGACATGATGCCAGGTGACAGTTTTCTGTTCATACCATAGGACATGAACAGAACAGATAAAGAGTGGATGCAGTTCAACATCAAGTCATGTACTTTTTCACTTCAAGGAAAAACTGTATTGCCTTAAATTGAAAATCATATCCGAGTTTTTAATTGGCCCAAAGCTAAATTAGGGAGGAGGAATTGATTCTGTATGTTTGTTTTGTTGGCACACCGCTCCTCATATGTATTCATTTCTTGGGAATGTTACAATACTATAATTTATTGTCAATTATTTCCCAGACCTCAAAGTTTTGACTCGGCAGTTTGAGCATTGAGATGTCACTTGCTGGTGAGAACAAAATAAATTAAATCAGGAGGGAAATTTACTTTTTTTATTCTTTGAGAAATACACTGCTAAAATTTAGAGTGGTGTTGATAAAGCGCAATATCATTGCACTCCATTTACCATTTGCACTGGATTCAGTGCATGTATTTTTTTTAGTACTGAAAAATTTGCTGAAAATTTGTGACTTGTGACTATAGCGGTGCAACATTGCAGATAAACTCCAGTCTGTACCTTGTTTTTTTGATCACACATTGGTACATTTCCACTATCTGTTCTCTCTCTCTCTCTCTCTCTCTCTCTCTCTCTCTCTCTCTCTCTCTCTCTCTCTCTCTCTCTCTCTCTCTCTCTCTCTCTCTCTCTCTCTCTCTCTCTCTCTCTCTATATATATATATACATCACAGCATTAATCATGATATCTCATGATTTTTTTTGCACTATTAAAATACAGTCAATATGCTTCATGCAACGTCTGATCCACAAGTTGGGGTTTTTTCCCCTTTATTGCTTTTGGCAATAACAATGAGACATTGGGCTCAAAGAGATGAAAAGAGAAAATGTTAATTTGGATTTGTTTGCATTATGTAACCATTCAAGGCTTTCGTGCACCTTCAGAGCGTCACTCCACTTTTGTCTGCACTGCATAAAGAGGCACAATGTCTACCTATATTTAACAAGTGTAATTCAATGTTCTTTTGTAAATATGGCTTCTAATATGGAAATCTGTTTGAGCTTCATTCAACATCCTTGATATATATCTTCGGGTCCATGTACTAGTAAGGTCTTTATTCACACTAATAACAATTTGGCACAGTAGTAGAATACATTATTAGTAAGGTTTTTTTTTCTTGAAGCCGACCAACATATCGAACGTTATTAGGCCTCTTTAAAATAACAATAATTGGCTAGACTTTTGCTGATAAAACATTGATGTCATTATGATTTCTCATGAAACAGTAAACACAGTTCAGTAAGTATGGGCAGAAAGAAAAGGACATGCATGGCTGAACAGAATATTATTCTGGGTGAATTACATCCTTTTTCATCCTCTCATATATGCCTATTGAGACACAATGTATGTAAAATATATATATATATATATATATATACATACACACATATTTGTTCATTTATTTAACATTTCTTTGCACTAGAAGGACAACGTTGGTATACTTGTAGGACAAATACATTGCTTGTGTTAATGCAACACCCAAGGTGTTCATTTTAACACCAACAAAGTGTTTTTATGCATCCACACGACTAACATTCAGAAAAAAGTAAAATGTTCAACATGAAATAATGTGTAACAGCAACAAAATGTAGCATTGACAGTGTAGTAACACTGACGCAAATGAGTTTTATTTGTGTAATATTATTCCATCTACTGAGTCCTGGGACGCATTACAATCCCAGCTGTCACCAGTTAGTTGCAAACTGAGATTCTATTAAAATCAATATCATATACCATATGTAGCTATTGTAATTTTTTTTTTATCTTAGTGCAATACTCCTATTTGAACTTCTTCAGAAATTCTTGACTATTTATGGAGGTGCATTGCATACATTTTCCTTGAGGACTTTTTGGATCTTACCAAACCTTCAGGTTTATGCTAGAAAGCAAATTCAATGCCAGGAACAGCTGACTAGAACATCTGACATTTATTTGCTGCTAATCGAAGGCACTTTAAATGTTGACAGGTGTTTGCTGACTCCTCTTTAATGTGAGTTTGAATGTGTTAATCCTTTATTGATTTGTACAAGTTATAGGTCACATTAATAGTGGCGAAATTTTTTTTAATTACCAGTATTTCTTTGTTTCATGTTTTTGACAGCACAAAACCAGGCGTTGTGTATAGAGGTAAGATCGCCTAAAATGCTCAATCATTGCTTCGGGTTCGGGTCGGGTCGGGTTTCTCTCTCGCTGACTTTTTTTTTTTTTCCCGAGGCCGTGAATTGTTTTGACCACGAGAGACCGTGGTTCGCAAAAAAACAGAAGTCGCCTCATCACAACACCTACTGTACTAAACTCTTGCAATGACAATTCGAAGAACTCCTTCCTGTATCTGTGTTCGTCTTTGTCTCTTTGCTTATCTCTCTTAAAGTGCCGTGATAGATTCTTAAGGACGTACAGCTGCTGTGGTTTACGGCGCAATTTTCAACCCGTCAAAATGACAAGACAGGCTTAAATATTCCCCCTCCACTCTTAAAAAAATCCGTCAAGGATGGGAAATTGTCGGTTAATGTAAACTCTGCAGATAAAGAAATATAAGAGATGTAAATGTTTATACAGTCTTGTTTAACTTAGATTTCATTACAAAAGACTTTGTTATCAGAAATCACCTCTCCTCCTCCCGAGTCCTCACAAATAAAATATGAAATGTCGGGTTTGCTTCGGGCTCGGGCCTGCATATCAAGTTAAGTGATCGGGCTCGGGCCGGGTCGGGTTTAAATACCCTTGGGCCCGGTCGGGTCGGGTTCGATTTTTTAGGACCGATCTTAGCTCTAGTTGTGTAGACTTTGTAGTTTCACTATACATTTTAAGAGCAAAAGAGTGTTCAATTATTGTTCAAATGAGGGTAACAACAGGGTAACAAAATTATGGAAAAATGTCAACATTTTTTATTACATGACAATTTAACATTTCGGTGCAGATTTTAGCAAGGATCATGGACACACATGATTTGCTTTCGCCCACCTAAAATGACTAGATGAGCCGGATCTGGCCCCTGGGCCTTGAGTTAGACACCTGTGCCTCAGTCCAAGGTAATATTTGTTCCTGTTCAGTCGGTGAGAAGAACACACACACACACACACACACACACACACACACACACACACACACACACACACACACACACACACACACACACACACACACACACACAGATTTGCAGGCCAATCCCCAGGCCCCCAACTAGAAACAATCTAAAGTGTATTTGTGCTCCTTCACCTTTCAGGCTAGACCACAAAAGAGTCATTTCTTTCCCTCACATAAATATTGTATTAGAAATTGCATTTGACTATCATTCTGACTTGATAACAATCGTAGCAAGGGTGTTTGGCTGTAAGGTACAGCTTTGTGCCAAGGTATTGTTTTGTATAGTCCGCACACATGGTTGTGCAAGTGATCATCCCACTTGGACATGACGTTGGTTTATTTGTACTTTGGAAGGCAAGCTGAGCTCTCTCCGCATGAAACTCTCCTCTGCAGATACAGCCTACAAGGGTTTGGTTGCTCATGCATGACTAAGGCAAGTTATGCAATTAAAGAAAAAAATGCAATGAAAGAAAAAAACAAAACAACAAAAAACATTGATTTTTTTGTTGTGTCTTGATACACACTAATTGGAACTGGTTATGTAACAAAGTTGAATGTCTGTCACCAAATTTTTTTTACTAGCAGCTTTTTTTTTAGGTCATAGAACCAATTATGTAGAGCTTACACATATAGATCTGTGATTGTACAAAAAGAAATGCATGAGGCTACAATCAAGTCTTACTTTGCATAATGTCTAATGAAGAATAAAGAGAATAAGGTGATGAAATCAGACAGTACTAGATTACAGTATTTGTATGCACTGTCATTCATAAATAGAACAGGTCCGTGCATGCATGGGTAATGATTACAATCTCTGTGTATGTCTCATTCATTACCGTAAATGTTTACCACGTGAAAAGACACAAGATGATGTAATTTGCCTTCATTCGGTTCATTCCATTATTGACAGACATTTCCTGTTGCCCACTGTGAAATTTTAAATAATCAATGCCAAAAATACAGGGGCATGCACTTGTGTAAATGGTAGTTCTCCGAACATAAATGCAACTTCTTTTCTGTTACTCATCTCCTCCTTTTCCTCCTTAAAATGAGCAAAGCTCCCTGGCTTTCTTTTGCAACAATGAACGACGTATCTCTGACGTCTTGTGCGGTGTAACTTCTCGTCTAAATCAGTGAGGTCTCAGGACCGAATTCACGAAAGGATTGAATGACTTTTTCGTGGCGATAACGGGTAAAAATGGAGCAAACAGACAGCATCTCATTTACAAAGCATGTGCAGAAGGTGAAATGCTTCACTAACTGCGCTGTCGAGCCGACAGTGTCTTCCGCGTTGTCCGGTGTTATTTGTACGCATTTAAATGAGGTTTAAAAAAAAATCACCCTCCTCTATTCAAATGAGCCTCATTGATAAACATCTAATTGAATAGCACCATTGCTAGTAGCTCCATGCAGTTTGTGTGAATCAAATAACATCTTTAGAAAGCGAGTGTAAACTGGGCGGAAGCCTGATCATGGTAGCAATGACGGAAGCGCGATGAAGGCATTGTCATGTTTGCCGTGCTCATGAGCAAATATTTAGAAAGAAAAGATGTTTTATTTCTTGCCTGGAGTGCTGAGGAACGGGTTCACACTGGGACAGTCTTAATGTAAAGCGCAATGTCGGTTCATGTCAGAAAACGACAACCTTTCGTCACCAAAATTCATCCGCACATCTCCACAAATGTGGGTTTGAGTCGAGCTCTGCATGTGAATTTAATTGGCGTTTTCTGATGGCTCATTCGCACCTCTGCAGTCAGGACCCCAAGCTAGCGTTCTGAAAATTTCATCTTTCTCTTCCTAACTGCCATTGTTCCACGAACCGGTGTTCTTGGTGCAAATCCAGCATTACATTTTCACGTGTGCAACCAGGGGTACAAATTACTCTCCTTTGCCAAACTTTGTGGGCATGTTTACGCTGCTATCTATTTATCACAATAGCCTTTGCGAATATGACGCGACGATGGAGCAAACTCTGGGTGCAAATGAAGTGCAATTAAAGGTGCTGACTGTGGCCACGATTCATTCTTTGTGAATTTGATCCACAATTTTTACTTTTTGGGAGGGTACTACAACGTCACTTCCAAATATGGGCACGCTGGCAACTAGGGCATCGTTGTGTTTCTGTGCTTCCGCGTTATCCTTTCACACTGAGCAAGTGCAGCGTAGAAAATAGTTTTGCCACTTATATAACATGGAAAAAAAATCTCTGTAATATTAATGGCTGAACTGGACAACTCAAATGATACAGTTGGGTTTTTTTACATGATTTTCTTGAGAACATAAACTACCACACAAACGCATAAATTGTCCTCCATTTCTGGTATGACTCATATTTTATAATCTCCCCAATCTATTATTTCTTTGAGGTAAAAGGAATACAAAGTAGTATTGAGTAAAGCTTTTGGGTGATTACGCAATAGCTTTCTCAGTACTGCAAATGGACAGATGATGCTGACACAGATGAACTAGGTTGACCCACTACTGAAAAAGCATGCTGTGGCCTATCAGCCCACATAGGGTGTACAGCTGGAAAAACAAACACGGCCTGGTCCTAAATCACACACACTAGCCTCCAGGATGGGATGGAGCAATGAACACGCACCTCACACGGTTCAAGGGACGGAGCATTCCTCGGTGGAGGATTACATGTTCTTACAATACAAACCTGGGTTCATTGTCCCAGTCAGGTGTTTTTCCACTTCCTTTCCTGTTGCGTCGTGTTATAATAAAACCAGTTAATGATTGATGCTTTCCAAAGCACAATCAAAAGTTGGCGACCGGCCAACTACTGGGGTGGCTGGAAAATCCCTCTTGTCAAGGTTGCGTCAGGAAACCGAGCAGTCACATCGAGTTCCAGGGTTTAAACGATTTGTTTGGGGGAGCCGACTATAATGTGACGAAAGTTGAGTTGAAGTTGGATGTTCGATGACGTCATCGATATTTTTCGGCACAGTTCAGCCATCCCCAACCTTTTCTTGTGATAAGAAGTACAAAGGATTCCACTGTTACATGTTCACGTACGGAGATACGAACGTCATGTTGCAATGAGAAAGTGTTTCGGATGACGTAAGAGACTTAAGGGAGACATTATGCTATTTAAAACACATAGGCATGACCTGCTGCAATCATCTTTATCCATTTTAGACATGTAGAAATGTTGGTTTATTTTAATTATAAGGTGTGTGAGCCTACCGGAAGATCAAACAGCCCAATTACGGATTCATTCACATTCGTTTACGGGTATGGTGGAGGATAATGAGGCAAGTCCTTAAAATGGAGCTGCGTTTTTCTGTCCCCGACTGCAGTACAGTGCCAGTTTTTGGCCGTCACACTGCTCCAAAACATAGTACAACTTACACTATCAATGGCAAGTTTTTGGGAACAGGATCTGTTTTTGACACAAAAAGGGCTGCACTGGAACTCAATATCAACAAAAAATCAATTTAGCGAATGCTTCAAACACTGATGACGCCTGACTACTTATTTATCATTGGTTGGTCAGAACAAACCAAGTTGGACTAGCAAAAGACATATGTCGCAACCTGAAAAAAAAAAAAAGAAAAACAGGCGGCATCTCTGGGGAGTACCGGTATGATGTATTTTCTTTACTTTGTTTTATGGTTTGTCACGCTATTTGATAAATCTGGATTATGAACTGCTCCAGATGATATGCATATGATTGACAGTAAAAATTTAATTTTTGCTTTTGTCCTTAACTATAGTCTTTTTACTTTTACTTACCGTAGCTGAGGTTTTGTTTTGTTTTGTTTTTTTCACCATTATCAGGATTCCTACTTTAGTAGAGCGTGAGTACTTTTGCCATCTCCGAACATTGACATCTCAAAAACCCAGCAATAGGTTGCCAGTGATGTCAGTCCAAAGATAACAAAAATAAGAAGAGGCTTCAAAACCATTTCATCCAATCATTAGAATGCAATGGTTGGCAGCATACAGTGACAACTTGGCAGAGTTAGCCCCTCACTGGCCAGACAGGCACCCCATTAAAGCTGCCATTCTGCGGACTGGCTGAAAAATGTGCGCTGATCGACCCACAGCGACTGAGTCAGAAAAAGCCAAAGTGAGTGGTGCAGTGAGCAGCCTGATTTGGGCTCATTAACTGCCTGCTGTTACATGTGAACGACGGGCTCCCGCCGTCGGTGTGAGGAGCTGCTTGCGACATAAGTCCTCTCAAAATCCACTGAAACGCCCTCACACAACTACCGGAAGGCGTTCGCTAACCACCAAAACATTCTCATGCGCACTACTGAAATGTTCTCTTGCACCCCTCCGAACTGCTTTCACACTCACCACTGAAATGCTAGCATAAACCCGACTAAAATGCTCCCTCACACACTGCTGAAATGCTCTCACACACACTCAAGATTTGTTTCAATCATATTTTCTCATACTTTCTCACACGCGACTAAGACATTCACAGACACACTACTAAAACACACACATGCTTTGATGATTTATTTATTGTAGCTCACATAGAAGACTAAAACACTCTCCTTCATGCTATGTAAACATTCTCATTCAACTTTAATTTCAGTACAGTATATTATTTGAGCACATTTCAGCATTGTGTGTGAAAAGATTTCAGTAGTGCATGTGAGGGCATTTTACTAGTGTGTATGACAGCATTTTAGTAGTGTGTGTAAGACGTAATACTGAATGGTTTCCCTGATGATGATGTCAGTCAAATTTGCTTCTTTTCACCTCTCTGTAGCATCTTTAGTGATGGAACCTGAGCATGGAGGTCAGAAGACTGCGAGTTTCACTTCAGCAGGAAGTTTCCAGCGAGTGAACGGAAAAAGCTGATGTTTAACGCCTATGGGCCAGAGGAGGACGATCAACGTTACGCACAAACAGTGTGACTTGATGTGGGGTAAGAGGTTTGATGCTAAACTAAGTGTAGAGAGTAGATAAAGATTGGTGAGCGAAAACATGTTCAGCGTGATAGTGGAAAGGTTACGTAATTCTGTGAATGCTTAAGGGGACCACTGTACTGTACTCACAACATTTCTCAAATCATTCAAACTTCAAAAGATTCACAAATGTCAAGACATCTTGAGAACATTTTTTCCACATTCTCACAATGTCACACTATTGACAATAAAATTTCCAAGTGTAGCGATATTTCCACATTTCTTGACCGATGAACCCTTTTACTGCCAAATTAGCCATTATGCCTTTATCTCTAACCATTTTCAAGCTACAACTTTTTTAAATACTGAATATTTGTATTGAAAAAAACTCTGGATATTTTACAAACAGTATTTACCTCCACCTTCTTGACCATTTCAAACCATCCTGGACTGGACTGCATGCTAGTCAGTCACAGGGCACATACGTACCACTACACCATCAGTGTCTCAATTCAAACCCTTCCAAATTCAACTCTTACATTCTATATTTGAATATTTCAATTTCAGCCCCGTCAGCTTTTCAAAATTACTGTGCAATTTCAAACAAAACAAAAAAAATAACATTGCATTCTCCATCTCTTTAATAGAGTTAAGACAGTATACTCATCCCACACTCCATTAGATACAAATTCAGGATCAGTGGTAAAGGACTGGCTTGGATTTGGGGCTTCCGCAGCCATGGAGCACAAATTCTGCTGATGTAGCCTGGAGCAAAGCTATGACCGTAGTAGTGAAAAATACATCTATTTTTTTTTTTTGTAAAGTCGGGCATTTGTTATTAAGACTTTCCATTCACTTGTGCAGATGTACTTAATGTCGTGGCCAGTGAGGTTTGGAATTTTGGGTGGTGACAGTGCCTCGACCTTGAGTCTTATGTATCACACAAAATACACTTGGTGGTGTATCAACAGCATACAAATGACACCTTATGAAATACGCTCAGACAGCAGAATGCTGATAATGATTACACAAGACGTCCATGAGCTTATTTTAATGCCAAATATTATGAGTAACACGGTCTTGCGGGTTGTAAAAAAAAAATAAATAAATAAAGTGAGATTACAAAAGGTGCTGTGTTGATATTACCACACAATTAACTGGCAGGGACTATGCCATTTATGACGGCCATCTTTTGTTTATTTGATACTGTGAACTCATTGTTATATTACAGATTTTATATTCTTGTCATAGCTATCGGTGTTTTAGGATCTTTTTCAGTCAGTGATTTATGTTTCTTGCACTGATGGAGGGAGAAAAGATTCCACTGAGAAGTGCCTATTTGGATACAGATATTTTGGTGGCATAAACACTCGTCATAGGAATGGTGGTGGATTCATTACAGTCTGTTTGAAACGATAGAAGCTGTTGATTCTTTCTTGGCACCTTTTGCCACAGTGACAGTGGATATGGATCCACTGTATTAAGGTTACCATTGCTTACTGTACTATGCATGGACAGCTATGTGAACTGAATGCTTGCAAAAATAATAGTGCGCTTCTCAGTGCTCGGTTTAGATAGGACTGGATTAGAATCTTCATATCCTTCGTCTCTCATGCCGCCAGACACAAACTTTTGTTCTGACTTTGACACACACTGACATTTTGAATGACATTCAGCATGACTTAAATTTGTTCTTGGTTTTACTGTTTGGTGCTTTCTACTGTCTTTATTACCGATTTGTTTTACTGTTTATTGTATATGTTAAATTGCTCCATGTACAGCACTTTGTATGCGGCGATGGCTGTTTGAAAGTGCTCTATAAATACAGTTGACTTGACTTGACTTGACTTGACATCAAGCGAAGCTTCAGGAAGTTTGTCAGTATTGACTTACCTCACCGAAAACTTCCCAAACAAATTTGTGACAGGTTGAGACATGCCAAGCAATAAATAAAACAATAAGATTACTGAACAGTTTAATAGGCAGAAAATAATCTGCACACACTTATCTTTGTGGCTGTTTCGGCACCAAAGCATTACAGCCCACCTGTGAAAATCTTCGTATAACTGACACCTATTGCCATTTAAAAGTGTTTTTATTTATTTTATAAATCCAGAAAATTCGTATGCTGATAAACATTCAGTGGACATTTGGTTCATGGTGAAATGAAGAAAAAGCGAAAAAATAAAAAACAAACATGCAAATTTGCGCTTGCCAAATAGTGAGCAAGCGGGGGTGGACTATATCAATTAGTGAAAAAATATGAACGTGCAAGGTAAATACTTCACCTGGGCCTGAGGCTTAGCCCGCCTTCTTGTCTCAAGCATGTCACGAGAACTCCCCGATTACGACAAAGGGTGATTCATCAACATTTACTGGAAGCGCAGATTATTGCAACGGGGATCATTGGTTGGTGTGGTATACTGTACCAATACAAACTTTTGAAAAGCGGTTCTCAAAAGAGGAAATGTTGAGAAGTTGTGGTGACATAGCAGTGTCCTGACGCAAGATCAGAGAAGCATCTTGGAACAGGAGAGGAGAGGGATGAAACAGCCACTTATTGCGGAGGAATCTTCCAATTCTGTGTGAAGAGCCAAATAGGTTCCGAAAGGACATGCTGACCGCACGTATTACAGAGAGGAGGTGTGATCCAGCTTGGGTCACCAAGTATAATGAGGGCATTAAAAGATCAGCCCCTATGCAAAACCATAACAGGAATGTTGTTTGCTGCTTGTTGTGGAGAGTCACTCACGTTCAGTGGTTGAAAGTAACTGAATACAATTTTATAATAATAATAATATTTTGTGATTGTACTTCAATTGATTTTTTTTTAGGTATTTGTATGTGAGTATTTCCTTTTCTGATGTGCCAAGTTATCAAGATGAACAATCTATAAAATTCATTTGTACTCTTACGTACATTACGCATTCTATCACTTTTACTCAAAGTACAGAAAGTATTTCTACTTCAGTTTTTTTTAACACACGTGTAAGTCTGTCTGTACCACAACTTAAGTACAGTCGATGAGTACTTTTGCCACCTACGCTCACAAAAGTATATTTCCAAACTGCACCTTTCTACTTTTACTTCTTTAAAGAAGTCTTTTTTTTCAACCGAAGAATGTGTGCTACTTAGCTAAAGAAAGTACAGTAACTGCTATTGCCATCTCTGCTCAATGTCATTTGTGCACTTTGTTCCGGATATACATTTCAGAGTCTGTGCTTTTTTTTTTTACACTTATGTAAAGGAGTCAAATCAGTACATCCCCTTTTACCAGAGTCTTTTTTTAACACAGGTATCTATCTGTGTGAGTACTTGTGCCACCTCTGCTCGCAGTGGGGAAACAACATGTGCTTTGAGTGAGCTTCTTTCACAACATTGTGAAATACCTGAGTTGTGTGGTTGGTATCTTCCATGACCAAGGAGTGTGTGCAGTGATATCAAGAGGAAAAGTTATGCTCTGCCCGCTTGGTCCACTCCGCACCTTGGCTCCTCATCCACCCAGATGAGATGTTACATAAGGGCCGATTGGATGGCAAAACTCCATCGATCAGGGCCTCGTTCTGACAGACACTTTGTTACATAATGTTCTCTCATTGCTCTTTATTGGGGTAATCAGCATTAGGTCAATAATCATAATTAAAACAAGTTCATGGGGGCTACTTTTTATGGCTTCCCATATGGCCCACAAATCAGCTGGGTGTCAAATATATGGCCCATGGGCCAAAACCGGCCCACTCGTGTTAAATCTGTCCTGTGGAAAATTTTGAAGTAAAATTTAAAAATTATTTACTACTTCCCCCATTCCTAACACCTGTGACTTCAGCAAGCAATGGAGGCCGACACCCCGTGAGTGCCATCACAATTTCACGATGTATAGTAATGACTTATCAAGCATTGGTATTTAGTATTCAAAGTCAAGTACCGGTATTCAAATGTAAATGCTTTTACGGTCTGAAAAAAATGATGCATCCTGATTTATTTTATTCTATTATATATTCTATTATTTTAGAGGTTCGACTCACTTCATGTCATATTAGGCTGCATGGTACCCCTGAACTACAAAGACTTTGAAACCCCTGCTATGTGTTGTATGCAGTGACAAGCCGACTTGGGAAATAATCATTCATTGTCTCAGCCGCTGATCCTCACGAGGGTTGTGGGTGTGCTGGAGCCGATCCTAGCCATCTGCGGGCACTAAGCAGGGGACACCCTAACTGGTTTCCAGCCAATCGCAGGCGACGCGTAGACCAACAACCATTCCCGCTCACAATCACCACTAGGGACAATCTAAAGTATTCCATTAACCTACCATGCATATTTTTAGAATATGGGAGGAAGCCGCAGTACCTGGAGAAAACCCACACAGGCACGGGGAGAACATGCAAACCCCACACAGGAAGGAGAAGCCCAGAATCGAACCCAGTACCTCTGCACTATGAGGAACACATGCTAACCAGTCACCACCATGCCGTCCGGGAAACAACCAAAATAAAGGAAAGAATGGATGCCAATGGAGATATTTTGAAAACAGCCAGCTGGTGCCATGCCTCTAGTGGTTTGGTTTGATAATATAACAAATACTGCCTGCACACAAGCAGGGTGCTGAAGACTGTGCTGCTGTCAAATGCAACAGGGAAGAACAAGAGGACAGATACTGTAGTGGCCTGGACTTTTAGAGAGGGTAGGAAAACCACATGCATCGTTCTTCACGGGCCTCTGCTCTGACTGTCTGCAAGTAGCATTTGCATGATAGAAATGTCAGAAATGTCACACCAAAACTGACACTAGCATCAAGAAAATGAATATCAAAGGTTGGAAAGCACACACCTACGGTGATTTGGATCAACAGATGTTCCAAGAGTTGCTGTGCTAGAAACCAAAGAAAGAACAAACTTTATACAATATATATTAATTAAAGGCAAAAGATTACATTCTATCATTATAATGGGAACCATTATAGATTGATTTGCTTGATATTATAAGAGGGCATTAATGTTACATTATGTTTATTCTTGGAGTGTTGTAGAAATGCACTGTATCATTCTGTGAGCTGTTTCTATTCTTCTAATGTTTCTAATTGAACTGCTCATGTAGAAAAAATGTAACTGCATTTTCTGTAGACGTTGCGTGTGAATGCTGAAGAGCTGATGCTCAACTGAAATGCCGTGAAATTAATTGCATTTGGATGGAATGTCATTTTTTTTGTTTTAATTGGGGAATTTTAACATCAGGAATTGGAATGTGATAAATAGTTCCCACGATATCCTGAATGAACAACTGAGCCACCAAGTACTATCGTGGGCTAGCCTGTTTGTATGAACTAAACTAAACCCAGATTTCACAGTAAGTACATTTGTGAGACAAAATCATCATTATTTCAGTATATCAGTCATTCTCAAAATGGAGCACATGTTCTGCTGTCCGCCCCCATTACATTTCAAAACATCAATGCAGAAAATAGAAATACATGCACACGTATAAATTGCTGCTGTCCTAGGCCAAAACGTTAACTTTTGCCCCAATAGAAGTGATTCCAAATAGGTCTTGAACACCTTCTAAAATGGCTTTTTTTCCATTGTCGCTCCCTCTTAAAGATCAAATATGACAGATCAAATAAGTTGTAAATTTTTTTTTGTCTCCATTTTTTTTTTTATTAGTGTCTTCATTGTAAACATTTTGATTTATCCCACACATTCATTCATTCATTCATCTTCTGAACCGCTTGATCCTCACTAGGGTCGCGGGGGGTGCTGGAGCCTATCCCAGCTGTCTCCGGGCAGTAGGCGGGGGACACCCCGAATTGGTTGCCAGCCAATTGCAGAGCACACAGAAACGAACAACCAACCATGACCACATTCATACCTAGGGACAATTTAGAGTGCTCAATCAGCCTGCCATGCATGTCTTTGGAATGTGGGAAGAAACCGGAGCACCCGGAGAAAACCCACGCAAGCCCGGGGAGAACATTTATGTGTTTTTTCAACATTTATGTAAAAAAAAAAAAAAAAGATAAAAATAAAAGGGACGTTTTCAAAAATGCCAGTGCCTAAATTGTCTTCCAATTCTGGCATGACTCAGTCATACTTTTGGTGATTTTTTTTCAATGGTGGTGTGCCGTCAGATTGTTGTCTTGTACAATATGTGCCTTGACTCAATAAAGGTTGTGAAACACTGGGATAGTGAAAGTGCAGCATTGAAAACAAATGGTAGTAGGTCTGACACACTGGCAGGCCAGGCCATACACAGAGCAGTCTCCTCCCCTCTCTGGCCTGGCCTATATTAAGTCTCCATTGAGCTCCACCTCACAAATAGAGACACATGGAGTAGGATAACACATCACCAACGCTCTGACAGTACCTTCATACATTTACTGGATGTCTACTGAACTGACAGCTCTGTACCTGTCTAACTACCTGCTTGCACTCTTGGATGCATTAATTTAGGTGGACCGCTCAGTGAGAGACCATGTTATTGTGCCGGTCACATCGGGAGAGCCTCAACCTCAGTAAGTGGCCATATCTGGCGTGAATGAATGTGATGTAACATCAGTTATTCAGGAAAATGGGTGTCACTATAAAGCGGCTGCCTTGGGTGTAAATATTTGTTTTGAAAGACTGCGCCACTGTCGACAAATGATGATGCGTTGGTCAACAGTGTAACACAAAAGGTCCATTTGCGTCCCTATGTCGAAGAAGGGTACAGTATTGATATTTTGTCACCTGTATGGGGGTCAGTGCCCCTGCAGGAAGAAACAGGGCCGCAAAATGTATCGTACTAAAAGGTTCAATACAACAGAACTGTACTTAAAAATTGACTGCACTTGGGGGGGAAAATGGACTGTCCATAGAATTTTTTTTTTTTTACCGGATTACATAAAAAAGATGAACGTTAGATCATTATTAGATGTAGAACAGATAACATTAACCCTGTTAATGATTTATTAAAAATGTCCTACACCTAAAAGTAAAATAAAAGTTTTACCCAAATAAATATTTTTAAAGCAAGCTGTTTAGAGGTATTTAATGCAAATCTATTGTACAGTACTTTAAAAGTTAAAAACAACTGGACTGCACTTAACAAATGAGCTATACTTCATTAAAAATAACAAAAAATTCAAGGCACAGTCATATTGTGCACAATTTCAACATTCAGTTTAGTGGTTGCTTTGCAAACCATAGCCACACCCTAAGAAACAATGATCTACAGCACTCCAGTGCCAAGACATCTTTCCTATAAATCTGACTTTTTAGTAAGAGTGGCGCTTCAATCCACTGCATTCAATATGTAACAAATGTCTTTGGTACATTTCTCCGATCAGAATTGTCATTTGTAAAACAGTAAGTGCATTTCTCAAAATAGTACAAATGGCAAAACATCATTTTCTTTCTCAAAATCAATATTACATCTCCCAAAAGGAAATCTTTGTGTCATTGAACACGTCAGTGCCATTAGAAAGACAAGTATTTGTGTCATTGTGTACGGATAAAACATTCAACTTGGTTAGTCATGTTATCAATGTAACACTTTACTCGGGGAAGGAAGGATGTTCAGATGTAAACCGCCGCTTAGGTTTGGATGACAAATTCAGTATTCTAAATTGAATGTTATACCTTTTGTGTATGTGGAAGATTGCAAGACACCGGGCAAGATCCACTTTTCCCTTTTACTCTTTTCACTTTATTTGTTGACAAACCATCTCCGTGACACAAAAAGGGAAAAAAACAACACTGCATAGCACAAAGAAAAGAACAATCCAAAAATGTAGAAATGTGAATTTAAGATTATCTCCCCAGAGAAAATTGTAAATACAACACATTATGAATTACACTGTAGTCTCCCTCCTTCCTTAGAGCCACAAATTCTCATCCACATTACAACAATTAGCTTCACTTGCTATAAGCTGTTTCAGAAAACTGTTTGATCATTAGCTGATTCTCTTTGTTAAAAAGTCAAGATTCAGAGAAAAAAACAGGTCTAATGGAAATGCACAGAAACATGCTTGTAACAACAAACATGTAAGAAACAACAGAAAATTGTACATAATCTTTTGCATCGGAGGTAACAAAGAAGTTGCAACTTATTCAAAGAAATGAAAAGCTGTTTTTGATGTGCACAAGTGAGACAATGATGTGAAGAACTAGTTATTTTGAGAAATTCAATTCTGATCTGAGAAATGTACCAGAGCAACTGAGAACAACTGTAGTAAGAGAGATATCTAATTAACTGCGATGGAAATGGGTGAGAAGTTTTTGTTTCGGCTTGGGGAGCGTGTTGGTAAGCGGGGGGCCTCCTGCCTAGTTTGACCTCAAGATAAAGAAAAAAAAATCGGACTGACTTTCGTTGGGGGGAAACATAAGATAAGATATCCTTTATTATGACTGTGTTAATCAATTTTATGTCTTGGTGGAAGGCGATACCAACATACAAAACTAGCTGCATATCCATCCATTCATTCATTCTACCATACATATGCCAACATACAATCCCAACTCAGAACAAAAGGACTGGTGGTCAATCAATTTCAGGTCACATATAAAGACAAATGAGAGAGAGAGAGAGAGAGAGAGAGAGAGAGAGAGAGAGAGAGAGAGAGAGAGAGAGAGAGAATAGTGGACATCTAGATGGATAAAGAGTAAGAGGCGTTTATTCCTGACAGAATCCGGTGCAGCTCTTGCAATGTGACCTGCACTGTATTTACATGTCATTTGAACGTAGCACGTAGCATGCCTGCATGCATGCGTCTGTTACATAACCATGCACCCAAGTGAAAATAAGCCATGATAAGGTTAAAACACAGTCTTAAAGTATACTGTCAACATCACCTCAACAGGCAAATTAGACATGCTGGATATGGCTTTAACCCTTTCAGGGACACCGGTTACAACAGTGGACAGCTTATCATATTATCAGGTTACAGGGTGCATGAAAGGGTTAATTCTGGAACACTATTTTAACATTCATTACATATCCTTGATATTCATCTCAAAGTCCATTTTCGTGTGTTTTTTTTTTATCCTCACTGGTAACATAAATCAGCGCACATGTAGGCCGACAGTGTTTTACTACCTTAGTAACATTTCCCGACTGATAGTACCACTTGCAGCCTACTAGAACAACCTTTACATTGAATATCAAGGATATCTAATACATTTTCAAACAGCTTTTTGAAAAACTATTTGAGCGTTTACTCAATATTTGGACCATACCCCAACTACATGTTACTAGTGGGGCAATTCTGTAGAGTACTTGACAGCTAATCTGAACTAGTAGCAAAGTGCTGAATGTTAACTTGTAGAATTCTATAATGTAATGTCATTAGGAGTACTAGTGTACACGAAGTAGTGCATCTGTCCTACTAGTATGCCTTCGCTGTCCTATTACATATGTAACGGAGTGATATATTTAGTTTATTAAATTACGGCGGAACTGAAGCAACAGCGCACAGTGTGGCAGGCAGAATGGTGAAGTCGCATTGGGGTCTCGGACGTAACTAAGCAACAGAAAAGCACTATTAACTCAGCGGGTAAAACTTCCATTCGACAAAACTTAAATTAAATAACAATACAAAAAGCGATTTGAACTCAGAACAAGTCAGTGAACTAATTAAACACACTGTACCGTAGAAAAAGGAAAAACAAAGTGAAATATTGTCTTTAAACTATAAATGAATCCGGACCGTCAATGAAATGCGACTTACCATGTGACTTCCCTCGTAGCTCTGATTGGGAAGCTGGTGCCACGATGTGCGCTGTTGCGTCACTTCCTCCGTGATTTCATAAACTAAATATATCACTCCGTTACACATAGTCATGAGAAAAGTTACTAGTGTGCCATATTCATTCAACTAGTGCACAGACTTGTCATACAAATGAGAACAAGGAGGATACTAGTCCATGGAGTTTAGGCTGGATAACAAAGATATTGAAAAAAAATTCAAAAGGCTTTCAATAGAAGACAATTCAGCACACTAGTATAATGCACTAGTAGAGAGACTATATGTATATTATTATTATTATTATTATTATTATTATTATTATTATTATTATTATTATTATTATTTGCACATGACAGCCTTCCAATGAGCCTCGTAGGGTTATTAGCACAGCACAGTAGTTTGCTTGCAAGGATTAATTGCATACTAGTAAGCCAAAAGTGGAACAAGTGGTGGCAAAAACTTCATTAGTAAGAAAGAACCATTGCACAAATGTGTCCTACTGGACAATTCGGCTGCAACACACTAGTAGAATGACTGTTTCTTACTCAGAATGTTTTCTCAACTGCTGCCTTGAACTACTGCTGCCTGACATTTCTGCACACTAATAGGACATATTTGGCATACTAGTTGGACAACTGCATGTTACCATGGAAGCACAACAACTAGTGGACATTTTGGTGCGACTAGTATAATCCAGGAGGCCCAAGTGTGTGACACCGGTGTTCTACTTAGACCTAGTAATGTTTCTAATGCACCACGGTAGTTTACTCGGTTTAATTGCTTACCAGTAGGCCAAAAGTGGCACTAATAGTGGGAAAAAAAATTCTAGTTGGATGAGTTTCTGGTAGTGTTACCCTAGTTGTTCTATTAGAGCACCAAACTGTCTTACATAGTGAGGAAAAAGAGAGCACTAGTACATAGACCTCAAGGTGAATATCAAAGATGGAATAAATGTTCAAACAGCTTTCCATCAATAGACACATCTACAAGATGCTAATGCTTTCAACAGTTGTCCATGCAGTTTTAAACGTTGCTCTAAAATGGACCAATAATATTTGCCGCATCCCGTGCAGAATCCAGTGGGCATGATCAAGCCGAGCCCATCCCAGCCTGCGTAAGGCTGAGGCATCTGCATTGTGGAGCACATGCTCGCTCACATGGTGTGCCTTGCGGATGCTGCTGATGCTGCAGCTGTGATGTGTGCTCCCTTCCATCCTGCACAGCTCATGTCCATCCATCCATTCACAGCGTTCACGCCGACGCCAGTGCAGCGTGAATGAAATGAGAGATGATTAGAGCAAACGCAAGGCTGGCTTTCGTCATATTTGTTTTCGGTGGACCTAACCTTTGGATTGGATGGTGATTGAAGAGTAAGAGCCTGTGCATCCTGCTTGTTGCCAGATGGATTTTGTAAATCCGCCAACTGCAGTGAGTGTTTGTGTGTGTGTGTGTGTGTGTGTGTGTGTGTGTGTGTGTGTGTGTGTGTGTGTGTGTGTGTGTGTGTGTGTGTGTGTGTGTGTGTGTGTGTGTGTGTGTGTGTGTGTGTGTGTGTGTGTGTGAGACTTGCATGGGGGATTTTCCTCTTTGACACACTGCTAATACAATATTCCTTCATTTTAATCTGACAACATTATAAGCCAGCGGGAAGCAAACAAACATATTTTTGGGACCTCAATCATTTGGAACAGCAGAGGAAACACATTGCGACATTATTTTGCAGCAACAATTCACATGCTTTAAAACACATCCGAATGCTTAAAAGCAGAATTACCCAAGTAAAGAAGCAAAGAAAAGAAAGCGAGAGGAAAACAGTT
The DNA here is from genome assembly GCA_026261675.1 of Hippocampus mohnikei. NCBI lineage: Eukaryota > Metazoa > Chordata > Actinopteri > Syngnathiformes > Syngnathidae > Hippocampus > Hippocampus mohnikei. Next base: position 82,677 of record JAKGUB010000803.1, read on the forward strand.
TTTATGCTAAATGACAAATGGTGACACTGATTCCTGGATATACGTAACTGACAACAGCAAGAGCCAAACAATCTTGCCAGTAGCAGAGTAACACTGCTGTCAGTCTCATTGAAGGAGGAGGCTGTAAAGATGAAGTGGAGAGTGACACAAGTGACACTTATGAACATGGGAATAATACACTTATCTTTATGTATTATAGCAGTTAAAATGGTAAACTACATCAGAATCAGAATCAGAATCATCTTTATTGGCCAAGTATGTAGAACACACAAGGAATTTGTCGTATAACACGCTGCATTAGTATCATCATAAACAAGAACATGACAAATAGGTATGGAAGGACATTTCATAATGTAAGTGAACCGTAGTTTCAAGCAGAGCTAAAGTGATTAGTGGTAGAATATAGTACTATTACAGTTTGTACAGTTGGTGCAGAAAATCATTGAACCATTTTAGAGTGACCAGTAACAATATTTGTTGTACAAGAAGAGTGACTACGTCAGTGATTGTTTAGGGAGTTAATGGCTAGAGGGAAGAAGCTGTTTAAGTGTCTGCTGGATTTGGTGCGCATGGATCTGTAGCGCCTGCCTGAGGGGAGTAGCTGGAAAAGGTGGTGGGCAGGGTGCGGGAGATACAGGAGGATTTTCCGTGCCCTTGTCTTGATTCTTGCGGTGTGCAAGTCCTCAAGAGTGGGTAGGGCGGTGCCAATGATTTTTTGCGCCGTCCTAATTGTCCGTTGAAGTCGGATTTTGTCCTTCTTTGTGGCGGCCCCAAACCAAACCATGATGGAAGAACACAGGATTGATTCGATGACTGCCGTGTAGAACTGACGTAGCACCTCCTGTGGCAGGCCATGCTTCCTCAGCAGCCTCAGGAAGTACATCATTAGCAAATGATTGATTATTGATCTTATTAATTACAGTAAAAGTGTTGCATGATTCATTTTTTTCGATAGTGGGTTTTAAGAACTTCATTGAAGACTTTGTGTTGAGGTGAAAATGTAAACTTTGTCACTTAATTGTGTGAAGGGCCCCATGAAGGAGTTTGCCTTGGGTTCCCAAATGACTGGTCTTGACACTGCTTACATTATTGTCGGGTTAATTTTTTTTCCCCATTCACTACTGTATTTATGCGACCAAAATTTGATGTAAAGCAATCCACTGGAGGGAGAAAAAAAACAAGTTTAAGAGCTATCAGTATCTTCTTCTGACTTTCTAAATAAAATCCTGTATTCAGTAAGAGGGGACTGAAGTTCAATATAGTATAGTAAGATTATACTGGCAGAGGCAGTTGTATTGTGTTTTGAACTCAGTGTTAAATTCCACAAAATGTTTTTTTTTATCTGCAAGAATTTGTAGTGAAAGGAAATCTCTCATTGGATTTTGAATCAGGCGTTGTCACGTGGCCGAAAAGCCCATCCAGGTGTTGCGTTCAAATTCACTCAAAAATCCCGATGCCTTCCTAGTGTTAATGTACGTGTGTGCGTGCGTGCGTGCGCGCGTGTGTGCGTGTGTGTGTGTGTGTGTGTGTCTTGGACAGCGGGTGAAAGATACGGCGTTATCGTGATTCAACGAAGAGACATTAAAATGTTAAAATGCTATAAACCTACACGCGCACACACGCGCTCACGCACTCACGTGCACGCAAGCATGCATGCACACACGTTGGAATTTGTATTAATACTGTATTATTACAAAAAATAACAACATGACCGCATATGCAACTAGACGTTTTATATGAAGAAGCAACCGGCTATTTGATCAATTCAGGTTTTACTACCTTTTAACTCCGTGTATTTCTGTTATTTTCCATAGATATCTGTCAATTCCCATGAAAAGTTTCAAATTTTTAACAGTCACATAATTTTACAGCCCTGTTTTAAAAACATTGCTTCCCTTCATTCCCGGAGGTGAACCGGAGATTTTGATATATCCTACAGTTAGTGAAGGTATCCGTGTGACGTCACGGCGCCGTTGGTGTCTGTGCGGTGCTCAATGGCGATTGCATTAGGTCGGCCCAGCTCCGGCATAGGAGCTCACAAAAACCCCCGCCAGGTCTGATTAATTCCATCCATCTCGATTCCAATGCGACGAATACGAACTGTGAGTATTCCGCATACATTCAGAATGTTGCTGTTATCTTCGATCGGTCGTCTTGAGAGTCTCCTCCAACGTCGGCTTTGTGCTGGTGGGACAGCTTGTACCACGTAGTCAGTCGCCTCGCCAACAACGGCCCCTTTGTCTATGCTGTGGGCTTTTCCGTTCAAATGACACTCAACTCGTCGTTTTTACACGACACTTTATGTTTCATTCAAATCCGTAATGTGTTGTAGGTCGGTGGTGGGGTGGATCTTTTATTGCCATAATTCGACAATTATTTCCACACAGTCTGCGACCAAACGAGCTAATGTGCACCTTTCATTTTTTCGCCAGTTGGTCTTATTACTCCGCCAATATAAACTTAGGGTGTCAAATCCTTGAATAGCTTCTTGTAGATCAGCGAGCCCATGATTATTATTTCATGAGAGGTTGCCTGGTGGATAGCAAACCGTTCAAAGGAAACCCTTAGAGAGGCGACTAAGCCCAAGCGGGCGGGTGCGGTTAGCTGCTAATAACGAAGTACGAACACAAAACTATAAAATATATTTTCTGAGATACGCTCTGTTAAAACGGGATAATTTGTGGTAATCTCGCTGCAAATTGTTTATAGTATGAACAATGTTGTAGTAAGTAGTCAATGGATACTTCTCATAAAGTGTACTATTTTGCATGAGTACAAATATATTACGTTACTGTATTTAAGTAGGTTTTTCAAATGTCAGTATTTGAGCATTTATGTAACTGATTTTCAAATGTCAGTCTTTGAGCATTTATGTAACTGAATGTGACCCCCCCCCATTTGAATACATATCTGTACTTTGCAGAGGTTTATCGACAGTTTTTTTGTAGTTGACCTCAGTGAAATTGAATTGAAATCAGTTAATCGCTGATATATACTACTGTAGCAAAGTACACCTTACTCACATTGGTGCTTCCCTGTGTGTCTGTACTTTTACTTAAGTACAGAGTACTTTTCCTACCATTGTCCTTGTGTGAACCTGTCATGTGTTTTTAACATTGAGCAGTTGTTTTGATATTATAATTTTAAAAATACGTTTTTCTTTTGTGTTTTCTCTTGTCTTTCAGGTTATAGCCAAGTAAAATGGAGGATAGTTTTGATTGTGACTGTGGCGAACTTGAGCCACCTGATCACTGAGGCTCACAATTAACACCCCAATCTAAAGGCCAGGCTCTCTAAAATTTATTTTGATCAGGTCACGCCATAGGAAATTTATTCAGAAAGGAGAAAACAAAACAAAAAAACAAAAAAAAATCTTAAGGAAAAAAAGTGCAAATTGGCACGTTTGCCATGAAGCTGCTCAGGACCAGTTATACACTGAATGTATACCACTGTGAGGATGCAACTATGTGCTTTTAGAGCCTAACATTGCATTTTTAATTGGCCTCAACATTCATTCCATATATTTCTTTAAGCGGAAAAGCTGCTCTGTTAAGTAGAGCCACCCACCAGGAGTGGTGTTAGATTTTTAAAATTGTCCTCACTCAAGATGAAAAACTTTAACTACACCTTAGTCTGACAGTGACGGCTGCACAGGGGAGGCGGTGGAGGACAGTTAGCGGTGAGGTAGTTGGCTGCATTTGTGGGGGGGGCATTAGCTCAGTACCTGAAGCAGTATTTGGAGGGTTGAAGTGGGGTCTTCTGTTGGTATTAAAGTTATAGTAAAGCCAGCAAGAGAGGCAACATTAGCAGAGCGCCACGTAAGAAGTAGTCATCATGGCCGAGAAGTTTGAGTCACTGATGAACATCCACGGCTTCGACCTGGGCTCTCGTTACATGGACTTGAAGCCTCTCGGCTACGGAGGGAACGGCCTGGTTTTCTCAGCGGTTGACACCGACTGTGACAAGCGTGTGGCGGTGAAGAAGATTATCCTGACTGATCCCCAGAGTGTCAAGCATGCCCTGCGAGAAATTAAGATTATCAGGCGCCTGGACCACGACAACATTGTCAAGGTAGTGTGTGTGTGTGTGTGCGCGATCTAGTGGTACCTTGACTTGTAACCACTCCAATTTACGAGATACGGGAGATACCCGTTGCTAGGTGTTTGTTTTGTTTTTATGAGTTCCGAGTGAGATTCAGGTACACTGCCGCTGCAATGGACATACATGTAAAATGACAATACTTGCAAATATTTGTGGGCAGACGCTAACACTTAACTAACAGCATGAGCACAGCTCTTGATGGCAGTCACTAGGACACAATCCTGAAAGGCAAACATCGACATGAGTGTGAGATCCACACAATGAAACGGGAGCTAGCGTCGTGATATACGTAAAAACATACAGTCGCAATCCAAGAACTGTATTTCTGACCGATACGCTTTACTGGTAGTCAGCTGGAAACTGCTCCACTGGAAAATAAGCACTACATTACGATGAATATCATACAATAAAATACATCTTTCTTTGTACAGAGCTTTCACAACAGCTGCAGCTGTAACGGAGCGCTTTGCAGAACATTTAATATAAAATCAAAACATTACAGGCGAAGAGTAGACAGCTGCAATGAGCATAGAATAGCGTCGCAGAGTGGCAACTTGTCCCAGCATACAGTTATTACTCAAGCTTGGTCACGGAACAAATTAATCTTCTGTCTCGAGCTACGACTGTACTTGTCGCAGAGATGATGTCATTGATGACCCACTTCCTCTTTCGCCTCCTTTTCTAGGTTTTCGAAACGTTGGGCCCCAGTGGTCGCAGGCTAACCGAAGATGTGGTGTCCCTGACCGAGGTCAACTCGGTCTACATAGTGCAGGAGTACATGGAGACGGACCTCTGTCAACTGCTGGAGCGCGGCCTTCTGTCCGAGGGCCACGCCAGACTCTTCATGTACCAGCTCCTCAGGGGGCTCAAGTACATTCATTCTGCCAACGTTCTTCATCGCGACCTCAAGCCCGCCAACCTGTTTGTCAACACGGAGGACCTGGTGCTGAAGATCGGGGACTTTGGTCTGGCCCGCATCATGGACCCTCACTACTCCCACAAGGTAAGGAAGAAGCGTGAAGTCAGTGGGACCAAAAGGCAAAGTGCTTCCCATTGCCGTGCAGTCTTTGTTATCACGCAGTAATGTGGTCATCCCAGGGGTGACGCAGTTTGAGAGCAGGAAGTCAACAAGACGGGGTGCGGTTCCGTGAGGTAACGCTTCGGTTTCCCTTCTCAGAGAAGTGAAGCTTTTGAAAAACACATTGCTAATCATATCTTAGTTGACACACACACACACGCATACACGCACGCACTACTTGTCAATTACATTTGTATTTAGCTCTTAGAACCATTTTCTGTTTTCAAACATTTGTCCAATTTTATTCAACTTATGCTTAACACATTTTAATGTACATATTAAATTAAAGTATGGGTGGTCGACTGGTTAGCACGTCTGCCTCACAATGCAGAGGTCATGCGTTTGAATCTGGCCCTGGCCTCCCTGTGTGGAGTTTGCATGTTGTCCCCGGCCGGGCCTGCGTAGGTTTTCTCCGGGTACTCCGGTTTCCTCCCACATTCCAAAGACATGCATGGCAGGTTAATAGAACACACTCAATTGTCCCTAAGTGTGATTGTGAGCACTAATGGTTGTTCGTCTATGTGTGCCCGTGATTGGGTGGCAACCGGTTCAGGGTGTACCACAAAATATGTTTACCGTGGTGGCGGTTTGCAAAAGGGCGTCAAATGTGGGTGACCTTGTTTAGATACCTGAGCTAGAAGAAAATGGATGTCCAGTTGATTCCTAGCAGTTCCTTTCCTTACTTGGATATCTCTGTTCTCTTACGAGATGCTGGTTATGTTTATAAATTAAAACTCTAGGAGCGTGTTTTCTCTTGTCTGTAGATGTATAACAGGTTGCTTTAGCTTTAGTATGAAAGGGAATGGAATGCCAAAGATGAAAGGCTTTTTTTTATTGGCCTTGTGTGTATTGTTTGAAAGAGATGGCAGGAGTGTGTGTGTGTGTGTGTGTTTTTCTATTTGAAGCCCATATGGTGGTGTGATGTTGAAATGTAGGTTGAGGAGGTTCACTTGCTCTCACCGTTCATAGCAGTGAGAAAATCGCACGTGACACAGATTAGTCATTGGTGTGTCTGAAGGCTTCACGTGACTCAACCCTTTTGGCTGGCGCTTTCATTCATCGCACAGTGAGAAAGAATCCTGGCTGCTGCCACCTTTTCTTCTTTTTTTTTAAATTGCGCCGACTCACACAAAGGTGTTTGTTATAACTACTCATTGTTTTCATGCCAACTACCACTTCTGTGATGAATGTTCATCTCTTGACTCATGTCTTCTCACATGAGTCACGCTGTCGGGAGGGACCATACTTGTCCTCCCGCTGTAGTAAGAGGAAGACGACGGCTCACGTGTGCTGGGAACAAACGCGTTCCTCCCACAATTGTTGTTATAATCCCGCCGCATTTTATTTATTTTTTGGGCATTGTTCCACGTGGGCTTTTGGCCTGGACAGACGCACTTTTACTGATGCCAAGCATGTGCGCCGCGAAGAAATTGAAAAGCCGCCTGGCCGAGGTCAGTCGTTTCATGCTGGGCCATTGTCTGCTGACTTTTTGCCAACGTCACAAACGCTGTTGTCAATGTGGTCAGGCTGACTTTTTTAACTGGGCTGCTCTCTTTTCCAAACAAAGCTTCTGTGTTTGGTCTGTCTCTTCAGTGATAACAATGGTGGTCTACTGCTGGTAGGGAGGGAGAATGCCGATATCGCCGCTACCCACTCACTTTGCTTTACATGGCACCGGTAGCCATTTGATAGTACGTGTCGTGTTTCAGACCTAACGAGGCTTGCTTGAAAATGAACCCATCACCCCCCACATGAAGCCGTCCTGCGGGGGCAGGGGTGTGTGTTAGTGTCAGCTGGCCAGTGATCACTTTGCAAGTTCGCTTTCACAGCCCTGTACCCTTTCGCTTTTCGGAGTGAATCGAAACGTGACTTTACTAACTTTATCGACGTAAAGAGTCACTTTAACATCGCCACCCTCGGTCCTCCACTGCCGTTAAAAATAATTTGAAACTTTTCCAGACATTTTCTTTGGGTCACTAGATCTGACAGAGTAATAATCTCTGAACCCCTTTCAGGATGACTTTGAATTAATCCTGCTTGGGTTTGGCGGGAAGCGTTAGAGCTCTCCTTTTGCCCTGGGAAAGGAAGCTGTGTGCATGCGTGTGAACCTTCTGTTCAGCCCTCTTGGCGGCTTGACGTCAAGAATGACTCGAATTCACGTGCAGATGATCTGACCTGAACTGCTCAGATCCTCCTCCAAATGGACTTGCACAGGCCTTTCATTTCACCCAAAACTGAACTAAGCCGCATGTTCCATGTCCACTCAATTGGACTCTTGATTTTGTATTTGCTGATAATTTAACTTGTGTCCTTTATGCAAAAAGTTATATGTGTGGGGGGCATTTAAGCATGCAATATAATGGTGAAAGCGTTTTATGAAGAGGAGGATTGTTACTTGGGTAAACCCAAAGGTTTGGGATTCAAGGGATCACAGGAATTGCCACAAGAATCCAGCTCAATCGACAACCCAAAACCACACACACATTTGACCCACATTTTCAGCCAGCAATCAGCCAGAAACAGTTGATTTTTGTTTTTTTGTGACTTTGCCCCAAAGTTCTCGAGCCTGAATGTATTTGTAAACAGTTTAGAGTAATAGACTTCCTGAACTAGATTATCTGATGGATCATGGTCACATGGCCAGTAAGACTGTATTGATACACGGCATTTTTAATTGGGGTCACAGATGTGCTACATTGAGCAGGAATTGAAATATGTCAGAGGTTTAGTCACCTCTGACTGAATTTTACTGTCATCCTGGGATTCGGATGATCTCCCTGTACACGTGCCTCCTTCGACTCACTGATCTGCCCAGACCTGTTCTACCTTCTCAGTAGTCCGTCTGTCTTTGTGGCAAAAGTGTTCCGATATAATGTGCGTGTCGAGTGGACCTGACACGTTCATCTAATGGACCGAATTCCTTCAGCTGGTTTGACAAGTTGTATCTGCTTATTTCTAGTCTATTGTGCGTAGAATTGTCCTCACATAGTCTCTGTCCACGTGAAAAAAGCATTTGCAGGCTGTCCTATGCATACCAAAGTGTCAGGTGGCTCTATAACCCTTAATGCAAAGTAATTTTATCCAATTAGTTATCTATAGAAAGTCAGTTTTGTGACTGGCATAACAGCCATGGCAAATCACGGAAGTGGGGTGATGATAGCTTGCGTGTGGATCTGAGACCCAAAAAAGTAAATGCAAATAAACACATTTTCTTTTTAATTGGCTGGCAACCAGTTGTGAGTGTACCCCGCCTACTGTCCAATGACAGCTGGAATCGTCTCCAGCACAAGTGGTTCAGCTAATGGATGGATATTTTTACATATTTTTCATTTGACATCTGACGACTGTGTGTGTTAACACGGCCAACAAGCATGCTAGAACAAAACCCATAATTGCTGCCTGCATCCTCGTTTAAGGTCGACTGGTTTGTCAGTTGGTTGGTTGCCAGCCTTAGAAGAAGGGGAGAGGCGTCGTTGAGCAAGGGCGGGCCTCAGGATAGCGTGGCAATGAGCATTTGGCGCTAAATTAGGGCAGAAACAGGAGCCTCGTTCAGTGGTGAGCTGACCATTTTGGCCTCGCCACAAACTACCGAAGCATGAGACCAGTGCGAGTGTCATTTTCCCCTCACGGGCCAACTTCCTTTTGTGTTCGCTGTCCTCCATGTAGATTGCTGCGAGTGTGACAGTGAGAGATTATCCTGCTCTGAGAGTGCTGACAGGGCCCCCACGTGTCTGTTCTCCAGCCTTTCAACTGTCTTTTCTCTATGCTCCCTTTGTCCCGTTGGCGTGCCGTTTGCAATGAACTGCACACTCGAGGGACACTGCACGCTCTACAGGCCAACCTTTTGTCATTTCATCAACAGTGCCCACATGTCCTCTCTCTGCTGCAGGGTCACCTGTCTGAAGGTCTGGTCACCAAGTGGTACAGGTCTCCCCGCCTGCTCCTCTCACCAAACAACTACACCAAAGCCATCGACATGTGGGCTGCCGGGTGCATCTTTGCCGAGATGCTCACTGGCAAAACTCTCTTTGCAGGTAAATGTTGACGGAGTTTGTCATGTTGCATTTGCCAAGCGACTGTCACTTGTTTTAAGAGCTCCGGGCTGAGCAGAAAGCAAACAACTCTTGTGTTGCGCTTGGAGCAAATGGAGCCAAGTGTTGAATATTCCATAATAACATCCGCCTGATCGCTCAGGGGCCCATGAACTGGAGCAGATGCAGCTGATCCTGGAGTCCATCCCGGTACTGCGAGAGGAAGACCGCCAGGAGCTCCACAGCGTCATACCCGTCTTCATCCGCAACGACATGTCCAAACCTCAGACACCACTGACAAAGCTGCTACCTGACATCAGTCCTCAAGGTAGTGTAACCTACTGCCAATGCAGTGAATCCTCCGCAGAGGGGTACGTTGCAGACCCACTCGGGGAAAGGTGCCAATAATTTTTGAAATGGTTTTACCACAAGCTTTATGCTTTAAACATGTTAAACCAGACTTTTCACTTTTCACGTTAAATGACACTTTTCATCGTACTGTATGTTCAACCAAACCATGTAATTGAGTCGAATGAAAGTCCGCTAGCTTAATTCTAACAATGTGAAATGCCATAGACTGGCGAATTGAACTGAGCGTAGATGTTGCTGTAATTATGAGCCTTCGATGAACTGCTTCTTTAGCACACACAGCAATACGGCGGCCTGGCGGTCCAGTGGTTAGCGCGTTGTTGCTGTAATTATCTGACTCCGGCCTTCGATGAACTGCTTCTTTAGCTACAGGTGTCTTTTCTCTGCGCACAACAGTTGTTGGAGATCTGCTCCGCTTTCCCTTCATCTCTTCCAGCAGAGCTCAGCGCTTCAGGGCATATTGTGGTACTACGCTGAGGGCGCACAACTTTTAAATTCAGGCAGAATTAAAATCTGTGAACAACAAACCCTGATATAGCTGGGGGTTCACTGTCACCGCCATCGAGTTTGCATCACTCAAATGTATCCGTTGTCTTTCCGCCATTGTCTTCATGTGCAGCCCTGGATTTCCTAGAAAAGATCTTGACCTTTAACCCCATGGATCGTTTAACTGCGGAAGAGGCACTGGCCCACCCCTACATGGCTGACTACTCCTTCCCCCTGGACGAGCCCATCTCTCTGCACCCTTTCCACATCGAAGATGAAGTCGACGATATCCTGCTCATGGACCAGAGCCACAGCCACACGTGGGACAGGTGCGGGCGTGCTTGAGACGACGACTTCTCTCTCCAACTAGCTGAGTGCCAGTTGGTTAGAAAGTCGGAAGTACCTTGCCTGTGAGACGGTGGTGGTTCTTAATGACTGTGCCCTGGTCTTGTTTTTCAGGTATCACGAGAGCCAGATGTCGGAGGCTGACTGGCACTTGCACAGCATTCATGACCCAGAAGAAGTCCAAGTGGACCCGAGGGCCCTCTCTGATGTCACGGATGAGGAAGTGGTACAGGTGCGTAAGCTTGAATATTAACCGACCATCAAACATTCTTATATTGGTGCTATCGTGACAGTGTTCAAAAGCCAGCCTGGCGATTCAGTGCAGCTGTACCTTGGCTTCCTCGTGCCTCAATTCACGAGGTTTGCCAGTTACGATCTATCGCTTAGTTGCTGCCAAAATGTGTTACGGGTGACCTTTGTTGTTTGAATTAAAAAGGTTTGTGTGGGGGCGGGGGTTGATTTGCAGTAGTTTGGTACCTGAGTGCTTTTTACAATGGTGGTGGCGATTTCAGCCCGATGCTAGTATTCACATGTGGGGAGCTCACAGCGTTGAATTTCATGACGGAGTGTATTCGCAGTATTGGTGTTGGTAGCTACCAACCAGCGAAGGTACTTGGCTTTGCTTATTTGTGTTGTGCGTGTTGCAGGTGGACCCCCGGAAGTACGCCGACAGAGATCGAGAGAAGCTCCTGGATGAGCCTTCCTTTGACTACTCCACTCCATTCTCGTCAGAGCGGTCGTGGCCGGACGAGCATCACGAGAACAAATACTGCGACCTACAGTGTAGCAACACGTGCAACTACAAGGCCGTGTCCCCCTCCTACCTGGACAACCTCATCTGGCGGGACAGCGAAGTCAACCACTACTACGAGCCCAAGCTCATCATCGACCTCTCCAATTGGAAGGAGCAGCAGAGCAAGGAGAAGGCTGACCGCAAGGCCAAGAGCAAGTGCGAGAAGAATGGGCTGGTGAAGGCCCAGATCGCCATGCAGGAGGCCGAAAAGACCCAGAGCGTCGCAGAGAAGGACCGTGAGCAGGAGAAACACCAGGCACAGCCGCCCAGCCAGCAAGGCTTCGACTTTGACTCCTTCATCGCCAGTACCATCAAACTGAGCCTGCAGCCGGAGGCCTGTCAGGAGGTGGGCCTCCTCAGCGAGGTGGGCCTCCTCAACGAGCTCAACTCTTCCGTCTCCCAGCTGGAGGCCCCTCGCTCCGGATCCATGTCCAAGTCCATTAGTCAGGAGAAGGAGGAAAAGTGCCTGGTCAACCTGGCCCAGCTGGGCGGCGGTGGCGGCGGCTTGACGGTGGTCGGTAGCGACAGCCCGTGGCCCGCGCACCCCTGGGAGGGCTTCGGCTCGGGGGAGCGAGTGGCCGAGAACGGCTGCTTGATCGACGAGGCGTGCTGGGACGGTCACTTCCAGAAGGAGAGCACTTACACCAGCTACCTGGACCACCTGTTCGGCCGGACGGAGGAGTGCGTTGTCGAGTCTGGCCCGGCCCCGGAGACGGAGACCCCGGAGGCCAGGGAGAGAGAGTCGGGCGAGGCCTTCCTCACCCGGAGCGCCGAGATCGTGCTCAACGTGCAGCTGGACTCCCTGGGCCCGGACGAGCTGCCTCTGAAGTCCATCCAGGCGTCGCTCACCCCCTGTGCTGTCAAATGCTCCCCTCAGATCACCCACAAAACCTACAGCAGCATCTTCAAACATCTTAACTAGAAAAAGCAACACATCCTCTTTTCGACGGCCGGTTTAGTTTGTCCTGTTTTTGTTCTTCTACTTGAATCATTTCATACCTTTTATTATTATTATTATTTTTTTTTTTTTTTTTAGTCAATTTTAAGAGTGGAAATGGGTGATTTCTTACGTTTAAGGAGTTTCTGTCACTCTGAGCCTTGACGCCCAGGCCTTCATGGGTTTATGTCTACGCCCTCATTGCTGAAACTGGCTTGTCACTCGCACACTTGCGTACTGTAGACGAACGGAAAATAGGCAGTGGGACGGCGGTCGAGGTTTCGGGGACTCATATTTTTGGCTGTCAAGGGTGTGCCGAGGGGAGATGCGATGATGGATTTTGGTTTTATTTTGACGACGACATAAACGAAAGCTTCCTTTACAGCCCTTTCATACTGTAAATGTGACACATGATGCCAGCAGCAACCATTATCGTAGGCGTTAATGTAATGTGTTATCTACCTCAAGGTAACAGCCGCGAGAGACACTCGAAGCCGCACTAGTGCTTTACACACCACGACCATCCTCATACCAAGAAATGAAGTGGTCTCATCGATGAATTCTGTCTCACGTTAGCGTTTAACATAGTGAGGTGTTTTTCAGTGATCATTATTTATTTCTAGCAGATGTGCGATATTTATTTTATCGAAAATTTGTGTCATTTCAATGTGATTATTGAAGAGCGAGGCATTGGGCAGACCATTTTCATTTCAGCACTATTTGGGCGTCCAAGTGTTCCTTTTTGTTTTTATGGTAGGATGCAAATTTCATCTGTGTTGAGGCTTTCCATTTTTCCATCAATATTGTCCAAATGGATATTTTTTATTTATAGGTGCATTCTGTTCATAGTGGAAAAAAGTTATGGTTTCAAGCAGCACCTAAAAGTCTTAATTTTTTTTTTTTAATCTAAATGTGGTGTATTCAACATTGCGTGCATGGAGGCAAGAGAATGGTACATTTAAAGTTAAATGGTGAGTATATTGTACGTCAGTTTTAATTGTCTTTTTTTTTTCTATGTACTTTTTTTTCAGGCAAGCATGCTGAATTAGGTTAAGGTGTAGCATGTAGAACACATGGACTTTTTTTTGTAATCATCGGTTCTCTTGTTCTACAAAAATATCCAAATAAACTTACAGGCAAACATTCGGGTGGCCTCTTCATTGCTCCATGTTCTATTGCTGTTGTTTTTAAAAATAATTTAAAGGGCAGAAAGTTACTCTGGATCAACACACTTGATGGAAGCTAAGCTGCAGGGAAACCAGCAGGATTACATAAGCAACGTATAGCTTTTCAACTTGGGCTGCAACATGTTGAGTGTCGCATGTTGTGTCACTCGAGCAAGTGTAGAAACATGATATGCGCACACGCTATAATTTGCCTGGGACGTTGCACTTGAGATGACGTTTTAAATTAAAATGTGGAAACACCTGCTTCCTCCCCCAGGACCAAGTTGGAAGTTTGTTTATGAAAAGTGGATTGGTTCATTCTCTTTGAAGTAGTCTTGTGTATTAAACTCACTGCTCTTTTTTTTCCTGGGAGGTTGAATATCAGATCCGTATTGATTTTTTGTTGTTTACCCCTATCTTCTCCATTTTAGATATTGATGAGAGCACATTTGACTTGCTGAATACTCCAGTTCAAAACAACAACAAAAAGCTTCCAAAAGTTTCATATTTCAATCCTCTGCGACTCTGCTCATAATACTGCTCAATGTGTGCTGCCCAACATGAGACCTAGAATGTGTGTATTCTTAGAATTTATACCCAGAGGTACTACTGCTTTAAGCCAAAAATAGCTAAATGTTCCATGGCATATTAGAGAAGTGAGACCACATTCAAATGTTGATTGCAGTTTTAACATTCTGAAGTCCCCCCTTAGCAAGGAAGTTGGGGGGGTAAACAGCCGTTAAAAGCTAATGTTTTGACACAGATTTTCCTCCCAAAAAATAAAAGATTACATTTGGCAAGAAACATGAGGTTGACATGTTCCTTTCGTAGGCCAAATGAAAATGTTTTATATCACGAGGCCAACCATCTGAAAAAAAAAGTGGGTTAATACAGTCCACGTTTATGGGACGTAATATTTTATACAACGGTCTGACCCCAAGAAAAGAAACGCAGTCCAAAGGTTGACGTTGATTCTGAGCTTTCAGTTAATCAGCTTCAGCTGGGCTTTTGTCCTTACTTTACTGCTGCTGCTTCTGACTATCAAGAGAAATGAGGGCAGCCTGGTGTTGTTTTTTTGGCGCCGTCTTCGTAACAACACAGTCCTCTGTGAATAGAACCAGCAGGTCTCCCCTAGTGAAAGGAAAGATGCCCTGAATAGGAGCGCCGCCCTAACCAGGCCATCTGTAAAGCTGTCCTTCCATCCAATCCCTAAAAAAAAAAACAAATCCGTAATTTAGCTTCAAATGAACGACAAAAAGGTCACAGTCACTTTCAGCGTTCGGCCACCTTCCGAAAGGCCAGAATGCTGACACAAACTTTTAAAACTGACAACCAGTCAAGGTAGAACTGTTAATAAAAATAGGACAACATGCAACTGTTAATAGGCTAGGTGTTGCAGCCCAAATTGAAAAGCTAGGCTTCACAGTCATGTTTTTCCTCAGCGACCACGATGGATAGCGGTTTCCCAGATTGATCTAGCCATAATTTTGTTGTTTGATAATTATGTTGACAGTTTATAATTTAAGTTGACTATGCACATTTTACTTGAACTTTATGACCCATTTAATGTAAAGGACCCCGTGAGCTCTGCACACTCAAATCAAGCCAAATGCACACCGCCCGACATGAGCATTTATTGGATGGGACAATTCCACTTTCCCTTGTGAAATACTTGAAATGTCACACCAGTGATCTCCAAACTTTGTCTACCAAGCTCGGGGCCACAAACAGCAAAATGGAAAGCAGAAGGCGACGACTTCACCTTTGTGTTCCTGAAACACACTCTTATATAAACAAACAAATAAAAATAAAAATATACATAAAGAAAATAATTCAACACGCAAGGGATCAACATATTCTAAGCAGGTAACATATTTAAAGAAAAAAAAAGGCCAAATCTCAGCTTACTGGTGACTAACCAAAACGTTATCTGTGCAATGTGAAAATAATATATAAAGTTGCATGATAGTATCTCATTGTATTCAAATTTACCTAAAATTTAAAACGAAAAAATTGTGAGACGATTTTCCCCAAAAAGTATGATGACATTCAGTTTTGTTTACATTTTTCACTTTTTCCCATAACGTTGTGATGCATGTGGCGAATGAAAAACGTGCAGGTTGGAGTTCGGACTCCCTGACGTAAACATTTAATAAGTTCTCGCCTTGACCCCAATTGTGCTGGCTGGCGAGATGGCTCCACGCACTCTTGAGCCTTTTCGTAAACTTGTCACGTTTGAAATCGAATCCAGCAACACCCTCCATACGGGTCACCTGCGCAAGCATCAGCTGACAACTTCCTCAATTCACAAGAACTACTTAACCGAGTTCAGTAATGCAGCTCTCTTGTCTGCAAGGCCAATAAAAAAATAAAATGTTTTACAAGAATGTTCCAACCCTGGACCGGCGTAAAGTTGCTCAAGTGTAGAAGTACAATATGTGTATTTTGTGCTGTTTCAATTTGAATTTCTAACACAAATGTTTATTTTTATCCTCAAATTTAAACTTGAAAAATTGTCAGTGTAAAGAATTCATTGTCTTAAATTCAAACTCGGATGGCACACTTTGCCACCTCAATTTAGATTTGGTGAAAGATCTTTGTGCCATCTGAATTTGAATTTACATTTTTTACTTCATTTTATTCAATAGTAGAATTGGATGGTTCAAATTATTAGTACTCGTTTGACACAAAATAACCACTGTGAATTTTGTTATCATCTAAAAAAAATTCTGTGTTCCAAATCCAAACGCAGATGCCACGGATACTAGCACAGCATGTATACTTCCATAAACATAAACCGCAGGCCAAGGTCAGTGGGGCAGCTGAATGAACGAGGAGGCGACAAAACGACGCGCTAAAACTACGGCCGCGCGTAGCTATCGGTCAGGAGCGCGTGTCCATATTGAGAGCACGGCAGCAGCCGTGGACGCTAAAGTTAGCACACAAAGTGCTTTCATAAATAGACATCGGTTCTCACATTTGAAGACTTCAACCGGCGGTAAGGTCACAGAGTGAGTGGTTGTGACTGCTGCGTCATTCTGTGTGCCGACCGCTTCAAACTCATTCAAAAGCACCAAGGGGGCACTCGGTAAGGTCTTGCATATAATTGACAGTTTAAAAAAAAAAAAAATTACCCTTCATTACATTTAAGAGTCTGTACTTTTGGACTTTTACTGAAGAAATAGAGTTGAATCAATGTCCAGAGGTCTGACCCTGAGAGTTCCACAGGAGTCTTTTAAGACACAAGTAAACCGTACTTCTACCTAAGTACAGAGTGCGAGTTGTACTTTCGCCACACGTGTTGACAGCTTACCCAGGAGAGGAAAAAAAAATCCTTGCAATTATTAATCTCTTTTGGATAACATTAACAGAAGGGCAATACAGAGCAAACGGTATTTCACATAAACAGTCGTATACAGTGGAAGTCACAATGAAATCTGGTAGTTGGCTCAAGGCTTTTGTTATGATGACAGTGATGTCAACATCTGGCCCACCCAATGTCTCCGACTCGGCGCTCACTGTGATTCTGAGGTTGAAGTCAAATGTCAAATATGCTGTGCTTTTATTTTGAAAGTTGTGCTTTTACAGTATTTCACACACGGTATCAAAAACCTCACGGAATTGTCTTTTGTGGAGCGATGCACTCCCCTATACAGTACCATAAGAAAATCCCTTAAAACACAAGTGTCAAACTCAAGGCCCGGGGGCCAGATCTGTCCCACCACATCCTTTTATGTGGCCCGCAAAAGCAGCTCAAACATCATCAATTTCCATGATCCCTTCTAAAATGTCTACCAACATTTTTAATTCTTACATGATATACTGTATATTTTAAGCATTTTCTTGTTACGAAACCCCTCATGATAGTAACTTAAACAATAGTTGAATCAACAGTTATTATTGACTTCTTTATATGGTTTCAGTCATAATGGCCCTCCAAGTGAAACGGTAACTAAAATTATTACCAAAAAGAGGCAGTTACTAACCGTTGCAAAGAGCAGAAACAAAACTGTCAAGATTCTATTAGAAAGACAAAATTAAAACAAAAGTGCCTGAGGAAAACCATACTAGAACAGCTGAACTTTATTTGGGGTTCAATTAGAAGCAATTTAAAGGGTGGCGGGTGTGT
The DNA here is from genome assembly GCA_026261675.1 of Hippocampus mohnikei. Classification (NCBI taxonomy): domain Eukaryota; kingdom Metazoa; phylum Chordata; class Actinopteri; order Syngnathiformes; family Syngnathidae; genus Hippocampus; species Hippocampus mohnikei. The sequence goes on from JAKGUB010000803.1 coordinate 100,112, forward strand.
GTAGATGTGGTTCATTCTAGGCACAACCACATATGACCTATAAGAGCTGTGCACACTTGTCTCAGTTGTTTATTTGTAACCCCATTTGAGTTATACGATATTACAGGTCACTTTCATGGTGGAAATGATTGATCTTGTTCTCCGTTTTTTAAATGCAGGGCCTGAAGCTAAAACGTCATCAGAAAAAGACTTGCATAAAGTACAGATTCCGGAGAAATCTGCTCGCGTACAACCAAATTTGTGACTTTCTATTGCGGTAAACACATCAACTTATGTTGAATGATGTGTACTGCAAATCACATTGATCAGGGGGACAAGTGAACCAAGTCTAATCATAATCTCACCGTGGGGATGAAAGTGGAAAGGAGTGTGAGTTTGAGATGTCTTTCTAAAAGCGAACGCAAACCCAAGAGGTAGCCACAAAAGGACAAATGGCGCCATGGGAGCGACCCTGCGTACAGATTGTTATGTTCACAGGTTGCCGGGACACAAGGGTCCCTGGAGATCTCCTGCCCCAGCACATTCTCCAGCGCGTCAGTGGACATGGATTACCCGAGAGCACACCAACACACGCAAAGAGATATTTGTACAGTACACACTTTGGCAGACATCTTTACGGGAGAAGGCAACCACCCCCCTCGCCTCCTGGGCATTGCATCTGCTTACCTTGCATCGTACAACGGGGCCATACGAGCTCCTCTCACACCGTCATGGCATCCATTCCGGAAAACGCAGCGCATCACTTTCACGAGACGCTTTTTCTGAAGAGACAATGAAGGCGAAAGCTTTATCAGTGAAGGAGTGCGACTGGGTGTCAGAGGATTGCCATCTAGTGGGGGATGTGTCCGGAGACTCGCACAGAGAAACCCTGTGCCTGCCTAACATCTTCAGGTCCAAGAAAGTCAAGCCCTTCAGCAGGACTCAGCCAACGGGGCCGGCTTACCAGGTGTACTACACGGCCAGAGAGCTCCTTCTGGAGGTGCTGGATCGAGGAGCCATGCAAGAGTTGATCAGGAGAGGCTCCGCGCTGAGGTGCGGGCCTCCTCGACCTTCGAACGCTCAAAAAAGGGAGCGAGGCTCCCTTTTTTCCGAGGAAGATTATATCGAGATGTTAACTTGCTTCTCCACGGTTCTGCAGGACGGTCTCTCCGTGGGGGAGAGTAAGTTAAGCCTCGGCTTAGAAGGATGGAAAGGGGTCCTGAAGAGGAATTGCTTCCAGAGCTGCCTCTTGCATCTGAGCCGACTGCAGGACCAAGAAAAGCTGGAAGCCTTGTCTGCCTTCTGCGGCCAAGTGACCAAGCGCTATCAAGGATTATACACACCTGGCGAGAACCTGGCTGTGAAGAAATACAAACTATGGTACCAGCAGACACCCTGCTCGCTTCACCTCGCCCTCCTCTACGATATAAGCTCGGGCTTCATCTGCAACATGTACCTGTACGTCCCAGAGCAGCTTCAGAGACGCAGGAGGAAGCCTGTCGTCGTGCAGGTGGTCGAGCAGCTGATCAGACCTCTCTGTAGCCACCGCCACCTGGTGTGGTTGGACATCGGTGTCAGGATGAAGGGCGAGCTCGTCGACATCTTCTCCCATTGGGGCGTCAAGATTCGGACGGAGCCGTCTGCACCTGCGGAAACCGCGTCGAAGTTCTACTCGCTATCCCTTCTCGCAGCTCATCTCAAAGGCTGGACCGGACCGGCTCTTCTTTTTCCAACGTCCGAAACGAGACGGTCGCGGGCGGACGTGCTGCTCCCCGGTCTCTGGGTGACGCTGCACGCCATCTACATCAACACGTTTGTGCTCCACACCCTGCAGAGCTCAGGCAGGCAGGTCCAGTTGACCCAGTTCACCAGAACTTTGGCGTCACAGCTGGGTTTGGACAACAGTGCCGGAGTGCCGGTCCTGCCGCAGCTGAACAGCACATCGTACCACGAAATGCAATGTCTGACAAATGTCCTGAAGCAAAGGTTGGTCTACAAATCGCAATGTTTCTTTTTTTCCCCTAAATGGATGTTGATGAGTTTTTCCTTGCCTTCCTGTGGGTTTTAGATCAGGGGATGTCAGGGGATGTCGTTAATTAGCTGGTGGCTTGTGAAGCCCTTTGAGACTCTTTTGTGACCAAGGGGTGTATAAATAAATCTGGCTTGACGAAGCCACACTGTTGTAACACATGTAGAATGGGGCTTGGCATTGTCTTGCTGACATAAGCAAGGGACGTCCCTAAAAAAGCCATACCTCTGTCCAGGTATACCTTCTGTTTAGTATATATGATCGCTTACTCGTGGTTCACTATTTACGAATTCACCAATTTGTGTTTCTAAAGCTTTTTATTTCTGCTCCTGCAGAAAAAACACAACTAGCAGTGGTCATGTGATGGAAAAGCGACTCCAGGGTTGGGCCCGACCCGGTGTGTGTGGTCTGGACAACTCTGGAAACTTCTGCTATTTCAACGCTGTGTTGCAGTGTGTTTGTTCTACGGTGCCCCTGGTGGAATATCTTCTTCACCAGGACACACGCAAAGAGTTGGCACGGTGAGAAAACCGCATCTGTAAGCAGTGGATGTTTTTAAGATGTTGCAGTTTTCAGTATTCTCCCTTACTGTCTGGTGTGCTTTTGAGTTATCTTTTCTTTCAACGATACTCATTTTTATTGAAAACACAAACCGTTCCTAATTCATATACAGTAATCCCTCGCCACTTCGCGCTTCATGATTTGCAGCTTCAGTGCTTCAAGGTTTTTCCAAAACGCTGTATTCACTTAAAAAAATAAATAATCAAAAAAGAAGAAAAATTTTCCCTCCATGCCGAATGACGAAGAGGCTTTGAAAATGCCTTAACTATACTGTACATGCCACGGGCACTCATTCAAGGTGTGTGATTGGTTCCCGGCATGACATCGACCAATGAGAGCACAAGTCGATTTATCCCGTGAGCTGATTGGCTGCGCATCATCGCAGCCTGACCCAGCAGACTGTCTCGCACAATATATCTTAGTGTTGTGTGTGCGATAACTGTTTTTGATAAGTTAAGCTGCACGCCAGCCCTTTGCTGGCATTGAGGCAATGTGTCCCAGGTGTTTTTTTTTTAAACTGTCACAAGGAAGCAGTGACAGCAAAGCCGAAGGCTGAAGTGACAGCCAAAACGGTCAGCTTGTTAAGAGTTTTTTTTTTTCTCAGCAAAAACAGACCATTGTTTGATCAAATAGAAACCGTAAGCCTATCCTACCTCACGGTTTTCAGCTTTTGCCAGCTTTTGCAGGTTTATGACCCCCATCAACTGTGGAAAAAGGAGGGATTACTGTACTTCACTACTAATGGAGTGGAGAAATTCATGTGCTGATTATATAATGGCCGCTTAAGTATGGGAAACCATTTGAGCATTTATTGGCCATCCATCTTATTTGGCTAAGATAAGATAACCTTTATTGGGGAAAATTGCAGTCTAAGAATGTCACCTCAATACTCAAATGGCTTTCCATAGTGTAGGTGTCGAGCACAGTGGTCAGGTTGTGTTTTGTACCAGTCTCTGTTCTTTCAGAGCCAAGTGTCAGGTGGCCCAGGTGTTTGTTCGCCTCCTGGAGCAGATGTGGCTGGGGAGGAGCTCCAGCTGTGCCCCTGTGGAGGCCAGGTCTTTGTTGTGTTCCATCCTGCCACAGTTCAACAACCACTCTCAGCAGGACGCTCAGGAACTACTTCTCCTCCTCTTCAACGCACTCCATGATGACATAAAGAAGGTACTATGGAGAACTGTCATTTCCACCTCCTTTGCACAGGTTCTTAGGGGAATCTAAAATATTAAAGAGTAAAACAGCATATGAATAATCATAGTGCACAAAAGAAGTCAAGAAATTACAATTCTCTTACAATGGTGGCTTGTCCTTCGCAGGTTGGCAGGCGCAAGACGCATTCCTCCAAGCATCTGATACAAGACCAGGATAGAAAGTGCGCCACTGGACTGGGAGAGTCGACCATTGTTTCCAAGTTGTTTGAAGGCACGCTCAGTTACGTGACGGTCTGCATGCGGTGCGACCACCAGACCCACAACACACAGACCTTCACTGTGCTCTCCTTACCCATCCCAACACATATCAGCAAGTGCTCCATTCAGGTACATATTTTGGATTTAGCTCACAATTGGAGGTGCAGTGCAGACAAAAGAAACTGTAGCATGGGTAGTAAGATCCTGACATTTCTTTTGACTTTTCATCTCTTCAATGTGTTCATCTTGTGCAGGACTGCTTATCTCTGTTCTTTGAGCAGACTGTGCTGACGGGGGCAGAGAAGATGCTGTGCTCAGCCTGTGAACTGAGGAAAGAAACGGCTCTCGTCACTTGTCTGGATAAACCTCCTGAAATCCTCGTGCTGCACCTTAAACGGTCAGTAGGAAGCGTAATTGCTAACAATCATTGGAGTTAGTGCAAAGAAATCATTGAGTGGGTCTCGATACCGTTATCTTTGGAAATGCAGAACGAAAAAGCTTGTTTGAATCCACAAGTGCAGGTGGCACCGGAGACAAGTCCCCCTCAGATTTATGATGACTACAATCCATCCCCTCCACTTTTAGCTATGGCTCTCATTCAAGTAAATGGAACCGAGCGCGTCTGAATTTTTTCTCCCCCCCCCCCACCCCCGAGTTTCAATATTTATAAAAAATATTGTTTTTCGATTCGAGGAGATGTTCCTCATGTGAATTTCAATATTGGCCTAATTTGCAGTATCGGACCAATACCAATAAACTGCAATGAATGGTAAAAATTGTATAGCGTAAGTGTTTATATATACACACATGCACGCACGCACACACACACACATACACACACAAATATTCAATTTTGCGCCTCCCTGATTGGGTCTCATTTGATTTTCTAGATAATATACGTAACAATATTACAGCTTTTGTCAACTGGATGTTTTTATGCAGGTTTGGTTGTAAAGGAAAGAACCAGGTGAAACTGAGGACTAATGTTACCTTCACCACTGAGCTTGATCTCAGTGTGTTTCTGTCCAGCTCAGCACAGAAGACTTCCTGCACATCCTATCGTCTCTATGCGGTCGTGGTGAGTAAAAAATGTAATTGGCTTGGTTGATTCTTTCAATGCATCTTCGGTGTTGTATTTGCAAATGTATTGTACAGAAAGCTGTTGCGTTTAATTGATATTCACCTAAAAGGGTACGGCGGTCCGCCCATTTCGAGGTATTACTGGTGAAAGAGAGCAATATTGTCAAGTTTGAAAAATATCTGGACTTCCCATCTTTGTGTCTAGTCTTGTATTGTATTCATCAACACAGCGTGCCTGCAATCCCACTGGTTAATTTTAATGCAAGGCGCCATACTGTAAAACTGACGTGAAGTCGTTGACTGGGCTTTCCTTTGCACCTACGAGTTGCTATTGGGTGATACGCCAGATCGTTGTCATAGATTGCTTACGGGCTGCATTATTATCCCAAATCCACGACCACTGTTTACTAAAGGAACAGTGTGTAAAATATTTTTAATTATTTTAATGTTCATTAAAAAAAACACTATTAATTTCAATAATAGGAAAAAAAACGTTAAAATGTTTATATAATTGTGGGTGAATTAATCGCCAATTATATTTCAAAGAGCGTGCCTCACCAACAGGGGGCTGCCATGTTTTGCCGCCATCTTTCTGCTTCGGATGCCTGAGGGAGACAAACTTGACAACATGATGACTACAGCATGTGTAACAAATGCAATGCACTTACTCCATCGCTTGAGGGAATACTGGAAGTCGTTTGGGATAACATTTTGCTGAACTGGTGGTAGGCTTGCGAAGTGTGGTTTCTCTGAGGCACCGTCATTGCACGCGCTTCAAGCTGAGGCCGTTGCATTCTATTACCACTAGATGACAGTAAAGTTAACCATTTAACCACTGAATCTCAAATCATTCAAATGCATTATTACTTGTATTTTTGGTTTAAAAAAAAATCAACTGATCAATCAAAACTAAGACACTTTGTGCCCAGTTTGGACATTTTCACTTAGGTATGTACTCTTGTTGCCAGCAGTTTGGACATTGATGGCAATGTGAGTTATTTTGAAGGAGAAAATTTACAGAGTTGCATGTTGCACAGACTACGGTACTTCTCATTGTAGGAAAGTGTAATGTAAAATATTTATGAAAAACGTGTGATGTGATTTTGTGAAACATTGTTCATGCTAGTCTACAAACATCAATGTCAAGATGCAGTTCTTTAAAGGATTTTTTTTCTATCTTTAGAATCACATAGGTCACCTGAACATGGGTCACTACACTGCTCTGTGCCACAACACCCTGACACGGACATGGCACTGCTTCGATGATTCAGCGGTTCGGGAGCTACACGACAATCACGTGCAATCTCCAGATGCCTACGTCTTGCTTTACAGTCGCAAGCCATTCCGAAAGCCAAAGATTCCTGGCCTGTAACTTAAAATGAAATAAAAAATGACTGTTTTGTTTCAATCTTCCTGGATCCCTCAAGCAACATCTCTCTACAGCCATGCACACATCCAAAAATTCGAAGCCGTTTTAATAAATAGTCTAGAGTCGGTTGTAGGTTATTACATTGGTTATACTCAAACATTTAAATCAATGAGACATACAGTAAAGTCCAACACGTCCAGGAAAATAAAAGTTTGAATCTCATGCTGGCTGACACAACTTTCAGGATCATCGAGTCAAAACCCTTCACATCTCTGCTCTCTGGTCCATTTTATTATACTTTGTGCTTGCTCTTGTCACCAAATTGGGAGAGCTAGTGTTGACCGAAGGAATAATGCAAATTCTCATCTTCGGAGTCAAATCAGGTCTGGACTAAAGGTAGATTTAATGAAAAATGAACATGTTAAATTTGACCTTTAAAAAAAAAAAAAAAGGAAAAAAATAAAATCAGCCAATAATACCAGTACTATAAATGGATGTTATAATGCAGACAGTAATATTTAATGGCAAATAGCTTTCACACTAGTAATGTTATCGGGGTGGAGAAGGCCGCATCACTCAGAAGAGATCTCTGAATCTGTGCCAATTTAAAGCATTCAATGTTGAGTATTCATGGATAAGCTATGTGGATGGATAAGCATCCTTTTGATTGCATACAGTGTCAGAGCAACAATATGCTTAACATGAACAGGCAACCATCACAGTTCCCATCTATCCTTCAATACTACAAAAGTGAGAATACTCAGTCTTTTCCATCATATTAAAGAGGACCTATTACGCTTATGCCAAGCTATTCTGGGAGGCCACAAGTGTATATTTGCATGATTCACAGTTGAGAAATGATCGCTACTTATCTTGTACTGCCATTAGTTTACTACTGGAAAAGAATGTTAAAAGTTCTGAAGCGCTAGGCGTTTCAGACACATTCCAAGACTGGTGTCACAATACTGTAGAATAATTTTGAGGCCAAACTACATCCCCCCGTTCCACATTTTCACAATGAAGCCCTCTATGACAGCCTCAAGCTTGGGGAAGAGGAGGTGGGAGACCCAAAAGGAAAAAAAAAAAAAGGAATATCACTAAACCAGTTCAAGAGATTAGGGAGGTTACCCCAGCGTGGTGGTTTACTTGGCAACGAATTGTCAGATGCTTTGGGCATTGTGAGCAGCCTCCAGTCAGCACATACTCACCAACATTTAAATGGTCTCTGATTAACCCCAAATAAAATTCAGATGATGCAGTGGGGCTTTCCTGACAATTGTATTGTATAGACATTGTAATTTCCTCTTCCAGTAGCCTAAAATGACATTCTACAACAGCATAATTCTAAAAGGTTCACATACTTCTTGTAACTGTATGATGGGGAGGAAAAAAGCGTGAGAGGTCCCCTTTGCCGGTCATGTTAAACATCAGAAAGTGACAACTACAACCCCTAATGCAACGACCGCGTTGCAAGATCCAACAAAAATTGGTCACACAACATCTTCAATATTTACATTTGGACAAGTGCAACATTCGCTTTGTTAAATACATACAAGCTATGTAAGTGCGAACCTGCTGTTTACACACTCGAGTGATGAGTAAGGAGTATCAAAGCAGCTACCTGCCCTTCAATGAAAACAGCGCAGTGTGGTCTTAAATTGGCTTCTCTCATGGTCTCTAGAATAGATGATCAGAAATATGGGCAGCCGGCATGTTTTCACAGCTATAGGGTCCTCTAGTGGCTGAAGCATTGCACGGCGTGCCTGTGCTGCACAGTTCTCTAGTGGCATCCTTCAGCTATGAGCTCTAGGATGGACACATGCGCTCCTCCATCAGGTGGCCACAAATGCCACTTTGTAGAAGAAAAAGGGGAAAAAAAAGACAACCTTCTCAAGTGTTCTTCTTCAGGTCCCGCGGCTTCATCACAGGGTGGAGTAAAACAAAATGTAGGCGGCAGAAGATTTGACGGAGGAGGTGGAGATATCAGAAACCTCATGATCGTCAAACTTGTACCAACGCTGTTTGAAGGCATTCTTACAGTAGGCAGTGTAATGGCCACCGTCCAAACCTCCATAGTGGTTCTAGAAAATAAAAGTAAACACACGCACACAAATAAATTCAAGCTAAGCGTTAGGAATACATGATTAGTTAGCTCACAGGTGCGAAAATCATATTGTTTACCCTCTGTGGTGAAGCCCCCGGGTCTTGGAAATAGCATTGTAACCTTTTCCAGACCGGAAATAACTTTTTTACCAAATTTCTTCTTGAATTTCTTCGGACGTGGCATTTGTTTCTTGAGCTCTTGTAGCCTGCTCCACTTTGTCTGACAGATTCTATTCACGGGATTTCTTGATTCAACAAATGTGGTGCTCGGGTGCTGCCTGTGAAATTGAACTCAGCTTTCCCATAACTGCCATTAGTCACAGTTACTTTGTGATTTAACAAGGGGGGCCAATTACTTTTTCACATAGGGACAGGTAGTTTGGGATTTTTTTCTGTGCCTTAAAAAATTAATTTGGCATGTAGACGGCGCATTTTTTTCCCCTTGGGTAGTCTGTGTGATATTAAAATTGGTTTGATGAACTGAAACCTTTGCATGTGATACATATGCAAAGAACACAAATCAGGGAGGGGCAAATCCTATTTCAGCACTATGCACACGGACTGAAAAACAGTTTATATTATTTAAGTACGTTTTTATAAAGTTTCATACAGAACAGTAGGACTGCTTTTCGTATTTTAAAACATTTTTGAAAAGATATGGTACTGGGAGAGGTGAGTATTTTTTGGCATAGTACTTAGGGTAAAAAGATCAACACCCATTGGTACTGTATTATGAATTCGACAATTGTATTGATTGATTGCTTGACATCTGGGTGTAGCTATTCATCTGAGCTCTACTCACAGATACTCCAAAAAGGTTATATCTCTTCAGGTTCTGCTTAGGTCCAATGACATATTGGCTCAGGTCCAGAGCGTCTAGAGGGAAGTCGACAGATGTCTGTAGCTTCTGTTTCCATCTTCCCTCATAGGAGAAGCTGCACCAATGAGGAGGAATGCAAAGAAACAGTAAGTCAATGTCATGTAATTCGCAGCAAACCGATGGGCGTGTCATGACGGACCGCTTCAGGTGCACCAAGAGAATTGGAGGGACCTTCCAGATCTCCAGTTTCTTGGTGGAATCTCTGTGAGATTTGCAATGTCTGCAGAAGACCTTGTTGTTATCCGTCAGCCTCTCCTCCTTGGAGAACAGCCTCAGACAATCCTGGGATGCAGAGCAGATAGATGTTCCACTTTTGAGCACATATTCCTTTACTTAAGACACATCAATTTATACAGGAAGGTTTTAACCTGACGTGTGTAAAGAGTGTAGGTGCCAGGTTACTTTGAGGTGGCAGAAAGTGAGTGAGTACCAGTCGAAAGTATTGGTTAAAAGCAGTGAGATGAGGTCTGACAGATAAATAATTTAAATAAATATATGGTTTCAACTAAATACTATAAGATATACTAATTAGAATGCTTTCAAGAACTGGGACAAGCTCCAGCTCGCCCGCGACCCTTGTGAGGATACGCGGCTTGGAAAATAGATGGATGGATGAATGAACGCGAAAAACTTTTTTTTAACACATTACTGCTATTTTTATGTATATGTAGGACTCATCATGGCACCAAAATATTTGCTGTTTATTATTTACGCCTCTGGGAAGTACAACATCTCATTAAATATTTAACATTTGACATCCCAACCAGACTGAAGGATGGAAGCCAAGGGCTTTGATTAGGCGTAGAAAAAATAGTAGTGTGTTTCCGGTAACATGAAATTTCGGCATCGGGTCGGTAGGTCGGACAAATGTTTGTATTTTTTTAAATATTTTTGCCACGCCCCCATCATAAATGTAAACAAAATAACCATAAAACATAAAACAAGGAGACATTGAAACCCCCGCTCGCCGCCGAAGGAAAACAAACAAACAAACAAAAAACTACGGCACCCTGAGGAGTTCACGTAACAATAGTTACCGGTAGTGTGTCCTTTCCGTGGCGTCATTTTACGGTACCGAAACATAGTTTAACCATTAAAGTCACCGCCCACGACTTGACTGTGTGATCAACGCGATTTCACTGTGCCTCTGTGTGTTTGTGGTGTGTGGGTGTGCTTCTTCGAATTTACTTTCGTTTTGAGTGTTGGGGGGGACGCAACAGATAGGTGGGCGTATCACTAAACTCACCTGTGACGTATGCATAAAACACGAGAGCGAGAGACGGACGACGCGAGGCACGATTACATGGCAAATTGGTCATTAGATTTGTAGGCTAATCGCTGTGAAAAATATTATGAAAAAGTATTGGTTATTCTATAAATTACTGGTTGTAGCATGGTAACTTTATGAATAAATTATTCGTCACAAGGTGTAGTAATGCTAGACTGCAACACACAAAACGCGGTCTAAACTATTTTCGGAGATCGCGGCCGCTGCCATGATTCAATGTTGTTGACACACGACGGCAAATGACGCGCATGCTCAACGTGAATATCGCGAGAGTTTGCACCGATGTAAACATCTTTCCTTTTATTATTTATAATTTTGTCTGTGGTTTTATTGTTCTTGTTTTGATTGTAAAGCGTCCTTGAGTGTTTTGAAAGGCGTATAAATGAAATGTACTGTAATATCTGTTTCTTGTATTCGTGTGACGTCATAGAAAGGGGAGGGGCGAGGTTGGGGGAATATTGGCTCCGGTAGTTAGTCTGAGTGTGGAGCGCATGAGCGTGAGTTGTGGCTAACAGCAACTCCTTTGAATGCGTGTGTTTATTGCTTGTTTTGTTTATTAAAAGCGACGAATTGCATCAGCGACTGCGTGCATCCTTCTCCCCGTTATTGAAGGGCATTACAGTACTATTATTATTATTATTACACAAAAATGTAGAAGGTTTGAAAAAAATGCCGACCGGAACGTTTTTGTTCGAGGTAGAAATTCTCGGTCGGTCGGGTTACCGGAAACACACTACTTTTTTTTTCTACGCCTTAGGTATTACTACATAAATGACTCGATGGTCCAGTGATTGTAATTAAGTAAAATAGCAATGTGATTTCACCCGCATCATTGTTCTACATGTATGTCAGATTTTATAGATTGATAGCCCACATTATTTAGACATTTGGAGCAGTTAACATTACCTGCATCGTGGTACTTTTTTCTTTGAAATGTCAGCCTGAACATGAGAGGTGTCAACTTTGAATGGTATGTTTCCATTATGATCCTATCTGTTTGAATCACTAAAGTTGAGTGCATTATCAAAGATAATAAAAATATTCAGTCACAAGGATCTGTCAGTTTTAGGACATGATTGATCCAAGTAATCAGCCCACAACACATACATTCATTCATTTTAAACTAGCGATCACTTGGTAATTGGAGACCCTACCGGCCATATACATATTTGTGTTTTACAATCGTCCTAGTACCCAACATATAATTCCACATGTACCACTGAAAATAGATAAGTGTGCAGTCTCTACTACCATAATGTGGAGCGGGTCATGAGCACCCAAGTTAATGCAAGCCCCCCGTTATAGAGCAAACAGGGCTAGTTACGTTAGATCAATGCGGCAAAGTACACATACAGGCTTGGATATTTATTTAATTTATACAGGAAGGTTTTAACCTGACGTGTGTTCTGCCTTCGCTGTAAGTACCCGTACCAGCATTAAAATACGCACTCGTTCTGTGCGACCGGATCAAATTTTTACCACCATACGTTGAAAAAAAATGGGAGCACTTGTGAGCATATTGGCCGCACTGTCGCGTTGCCTCAAACAAATGTTAGATGTTACTGACCTGAAGTGAGCACTTGCTGGTGGAAGCCAGAGGCAGCGACAGGTACATGAAGGTCTCAAAAGTTCGAGACTTACGGTGGCATGTCTGACACTGCACTGTGGACTTGAACTGGCCCTGGAAAAGTGCCACAATGATGGACTCATTCAGCAGCTTGTGTTTGCCCCAGGCCTGGTCTGCCGCCATCTGATCATCCAGGTGGTCGTTTTCCTCTTCTTTATAACGTTTTCTGTTATCCGCCTGAGAACACAGACGGAAACACAGCTGGCATGAGTAAACACGGCAACAAACATGAAGCAAAGCACTGCATTATCCACACACTGCTCCAACTCAAATTTACATATGCAAAAATCAAAAGCTGAATACGGATCAATGATAAAACTTAAACGTACTTGAGAGGCACACTTGTATTTTACTTCTATTTAAAGTCCCAGATTCATTTGCATGCAGCCATGGTAACATGTAAAGGAACATATTGAATGTGGTTCAAAAAGCATTTCTTCCAAGCAGTACAGTTTGGTTCTTTTTGATATAGAGTACCGTACAGTAGTACACATTTTCCATAGGAAAAGATCATAACATATTTGACTTCTGATGTCTTACTGTCCCATTTAACAGCATCCTTACTGGGTTGGGTCAATTGACTGGCCGGATTGAAAACAAAATATTTTAAGTGCTGCAATGGGATGCATAAATGGAACGAGATGAGGAAAAATAACAAGAAATACCATGCATTTCGAAAAGAGGACATGCTAAACTTTGTTTGCTTACAATCATGTCAGCAAGATGCTGCCTTTTAATGCATTTATTACGTGGCAGAACTTTTGCAATCTTGCCTACTTCCGCTGATGAGTAAAACAAAAGTCTGATCAGGATACAACAATCGGAGCTAAACACAACTGTACCACTTGGTGGAAATGTTGCTTACAATTTGTGGAGTGGAACTGCCCCCCATTGAATAGCAGACATGTCTGAACATCATACAGAAGGATTTGATGAGATGGAAAACAAAAGGAATGCACATCGCTTATTATGCAATTCATCTATGTGACGCAATCTATGAAAGAGACAAGAGGTGCGCACGTTTGCCTTAGGTGCAACCATTGGGCATGGTATGTACTATGGTGCACCAAAGAATTTTCTAAACAGTGGTTCTAAAAGTGTGGCGACACCACTAGTGGTAATCAAAAGAATCACTGTCGACCGTAAGTAGAGTTTAGTGCAGTCGGCTATGTTAAATTAGCAAATGATGTTTACTGTAATCATGCAGTTGTGCAAGTCCGTTATACTCTGCACTGGACACTAAGTATGATAAGCTTCCAAACTTTGAACAGTTTATCTTTTATGAAACTCGGTCCTCCTAGTTCAGGCTTACTGTCACATAAGTTTGCAGTAACTTTAGTCTATGAGGAAAATTGATCAGCACAACATCCCACAAAAAATGCGCAATGTAAAACTAGGTATGTATGATTTTTTTTTTTTTAAGCGCAATGCAGTGAGACCACAGTGAGCTGTAATTTGGCAAGGGAAGACTATATTTAACTTTTAAGTTAGATAATACATTTATTGAAATCATTATTCAAGCAGAGTTACTTTATTTTCATGTTGTGTTAAGGTGCATCATAAAATTGAATATACTCAATATACAAAACCCCTGTCTCATTTCTAATGAACACTTATGTCAAGTATGCTAGTGCGTTTTATTGTTGGCCATGACAGTGGTACATAGAGAACCAAGTACGGTATTATTTTGAGTCACACTTGTTATAAAGTTTAAGAACCACAATATGTACAGTACATCTGTTGCCCCCACATTGAAATGCACATGAAACCAATAAAGCAGATCAGCTGATGCAAGCAATGAAGTCTTGGGTCGACATGCACAGATGTTCTGATGAGCATCAGACCAGACAGATGCTGCGAGAGCAACAGGTACACACCCACTCACACACATATACAATTTACTTACTCTCTAATTTGCCATCAAAATGAAACCCAGTGGAAAAAAAAAGGAAAACAATACATGTAATGTTTTAAAAAATGTCAGTCTGCATGACAGTATTTTTGCTGAAAGCTGGAGTCCCCGTGCTTGCTTGGTATCGCGTGTGCATGTTACCTTATTGAGGTCCTCATGAAGGCCGTCCATGAGAAAGAGCAGCAACTCTTGGGAGTCCTGCTGGTCATATCCAGCAAATTGATCATTGATCTTTCCGATGGTGATCTTAAAGTCTCGTGGACTGATACACCTGTATAGCCCGGCCCACAGCGCCTTCATGATCACGCCAAATTCCTCCGCCACTTCCCCTTTATGGCCAAGAATGTTGCTCCTGCCCAGAGGACAAGAGAAGAGGCATTCCTTTTGTTAATCCAAAGACGAAACAATGGAGAATGGATTTAGTTCTTTCTGGATTTAAACTCTTCATTTTAACAAATATGTTTCAATGACGGTCTAGTGTCTGTAGATGTAATGTTTCTCCACAGAGTTAACTTGAACCACACACCTGTTGATATCTTCCAGGTAGTAATTATTGTTGAAGTACTCTGCCATGGCAGGTGTGTTGCACAGACACTGCAAGATGGAATTCATGTAGCAAGTGTTGCCAAGATTACGAAGGCCAGTCAAACTCGCACCCAGGCCTCCAAACGTTGGATTCAAATTGCGGATTTTGGCTGCTGAAGGTCGTGCAAGCTCCACTTTAGAATACACTTTAACACTGGGAGGTCTGATGAAAGAACAAAAAAAACAGGGGGGAAACTTATTACCACAAACTTGGAAACTAGAACATTTTACAAAGCATCCCAAAAGTCACGTCCTTTTCTAAAATTTGTTCTCAGCCTTTACTGTGACAGACATGAGGCCATCAGCTTTTGACCGCTCAGGGTGGTGTTTCCAATCCGGCGAGATGGGAGCACATTGCAGGGGGGGTATGTGGAAAGAGTCAATAATTTAATTGCCAAGATGACAAGTAAACATTCCCAGTCATTTCGTAGAGCCGTCAGTAAAATGTATGGTATGCATGTGAGCGATACAAATTGTTTCCCTGGGTAGACAAGTGTTTCGTTCAAGTTTAAATGCCTATTTCCAAGGGACTTACATAGTGAGTTCCAGCTTTTTGTAGTAAATGTTATTGGAATAGCAAAGGCCTGTTTGTTTTTTATTTTTATTTGGTATTTTTCAATTAATTTTTTAACTTACTTTCATTTTATTTTCCAGGCAACATAAGTAGCTTTTGTTTAATTTTAGTTGAGAAGAAGTTAATTCCTGACAAATGTTACAATTAAGAAGTTGATATAAAATAATTTGTGTTGCATTCTACTTTACTTTGAGAAGCGTAATGGCTATCACACTGTTCCAACAATTTACACTATTATGATCTTTTCTGAATAAACCAGGCAACATTAAGGCGTGTTAAAACCACCGCTTATGAACACACGTGTCTTCTAATGCAAGCTTTTGTGCAAAGCCAGCGAAGGGATGCGCCGGAACTCAGGGTTCACAAATGCTCAATTCAGCTGATGTTCATGAGTGTAATAAAGATGCACTCGTATCAATTTTTAGCTATAGAGCATCATAATCTTCCCCTTGAAGAGGCTTTGTGCATAAGGATGTGCTTTGGAATTTCAGTGTTTTCATCAGTGGTTTGTGGTTAGTGAAGCACACGTCCTGTTTCGAAAAACTTGCTGCGGGCACCCTAAATCATACCACATGTTGGAACAGTGTGATGGCCATAATTCAAACAGTCCTTGAAGTGCAGTTGAGGACAGAAAAACTTGTTGCCAAGCAGCAATTTAGCAATGCTGCTCTAATGCCTGAATGACACCTAAAATGAAATAGAGTTACCTTTTTGGGACACCTTCCATTAGAAGCTGAATATTAAATATTTGCTTTGCGCCATCATTTCTGCTCCATAATCCCATAATTCACCTGAAGGTGTTTCATTTATTCAAATGATTTTTAATTCCCCCCCCCCCCCAAAAAAAATGCTGTATTCATCATTGTAAGGGGTGTTGAAGAGCTTTCCACAAGTTATCATTGGGTAAGCTGGATCGACAGCTTTCAGAGATAATATCACACACTCCCTTTTGTGTTTTTGCCATGTAACCTACCAACCAAACATGCACCCACATGACCCGGATTATCTTTTGTTCTGGAGTATCAGTCAACATCCGAGTGCCTTACTTGGTTTCTCTATTGAAGATGGGTATTGTAGGAGCAGCCACTGGGGCAGAGCTCTTCTTCTTGGCCTCCTCTCTTAGGTCCTGACTGATGTCTGGGGATGAGTAGGAGCGTTTTAATTTGGACTGTTCCCGCTCCTGCTCCTTCTTTACGTTGGAAGGTGGGACTACTGGTTGCGGCCGTTTCTGCTCCACTGCTGGTGCCGTCGGAACAGTCACCTCAGGCGGGTATAAGTGGACGCGGTTGGTTGGGGAATGGTAATATCGGAAGGTTCCAGTCACAGTGTCAAGGAACTAGGAGAAGGTTGACATTACAAAGGGTAAACCTTTGGACATGAAACAGGTATTCATAAATGTGATACATGTATGCATATTTCAGGTTTTGGTCTGTCATAGTGTCATGTATTCAAAAGTGAGGTACCTTCATCCAACCAACTGGCAGACCAGGGACACTCCTTCCCATTTCCTCACTTCGAGCTCTTGTCAGTGGCTCCCTCTGTGAAATACAAACATATACTGACTAAACTTTAAATAGGTGAGAGTAATTCTAGTGAAACATGGTGGCTATTTAGGAAACCAAATAGCCACCATTAGTTCTGTAGACTTAAGATGCGCTCATTTTTTATTTCAGTAATGCGTGTGACCAAAGCTCTAGAGGTGACTTGTGAATACACAAAATGCACAAATATAATGAAGTGTAATCAGTCGATTATGGGGTTGTGCAACGCCATTTAGTTTCCCTTAATTTTAATTCTACAAAACAAAAACTCTCAACATCCAATTTCAAGGCAACAGTTTCACATTCCATTTTCACTTTCAGCAGAAGCAATGATCTGAGCGTCATTGATGTGGACAACCTACCTTTACCTCGCTGATGATAAGATTAGGAGCAGGAGAGTCGAGAGACATACTCTTTGAGGGTGCTTCAGGGATCTGTTCTCTTCCCTTGCAGCCATGGTTCTCTTTGTCTTCCTCTTCCTCTGCCTTCTGTCTCTCTAGTCTTTTTTTGTCTTGATGTCCTTTGTCCTCTTCGTCCTTCTTTTTCTTATCACTCTGTTCCTTTACTTGCCTTTCTTTCAGCTCCTTCCTCCGCCTGTCCTCTTCTAGCAAACGCTCTTGAATGCGTTTCTCCTTTTCTTGCCTGGCTTTCTCCATCGATGCCACTGCCTCCAAGTGTATCTGACTTTGTTCTTCTTCGGACAAAGTAGTGGTGAAGGCTGGTTTGGCTGAGCGGTTGGGGACATATGGAGTGTTCTTGCTGGATTCTTGGTCTGGTCCATTTAGGCTCGCTTTAGGCTCGTCTGAGAGGCGGCTGGGTGGCTTCTTGGTGCGGTCAAACTGGGACAGGGCAGTAAAAAGGGTAAAAAGTGTAGGAGGTAAGACAACCAAGTTCCGTTGCAGTTTCCAGATACTTCAAGATGATCAGTCTACAGTTGAGTCATACCTGTGGGAGGGCCTTGGATGAGGAAGAAGGATGGTTGGACGTGTCTATCACTGGTCCTTTCTTACTCACTTCCAGCTTTGAGAAAAGAGCATCAACAGTGTCTGTCATTCTCTCTGTGCTCACGGGTGGCGTGGTCGGCCGGGGTTCAGTTGGAGCAACTCCATTCATGAGTGGGGGAGCAGAGGGTTCTATAGACTCGGGTTGAATCTCAGGTTCTGGCTGAGGTGGTGCTGAAGGTTTTATTTCCTTGAGGGATGGGTAACTTAGGTTTACTGTAGAAAAAATACAAATTAATACACCTTAGAATCAAATTCCATGAACACACACTTACTACAAATATTTAAACTAGACTCGCTAGTCATTTTATTAGTCACTAAACTACAAAGACCTATTACTATTAGCTCAGTAAAGGCAGCATTTTTTTTAATGCAGCTCTAAAAATGAATCTTAACAGGCATTGTAGCGGTACTTAATGTTATGGTCAGTGACTAAAACCAAACTAAAATAGTGAACAGTTTGACATGTGCAATAAAACGTTTAGAGAAGGTCAAATTAAATTCACCTGCTTTAGGTTGATCCTAAAATTTCAACCAAAAGCCCAAAAATCGTCAGATTTTTGCGCGTAGTGTAGTGTCAGTGATGATACTCACACTGAGAGAGGGAGGCATTCCCACTGTTGATGTTCTGCCGAGGGGAGCGGACCTTTGCATTGGTTGTGTACATTGGGTAATATAGCAGCCAGCTCTCATAGCCCCCCTCCAGCACCAGTGGCTCACTGCGCAAGATGGTCATACTGTCCCACTGTGGAGTATGCAA
Organism: Hippocampus mohnikei; assembly: GCA_026261675.1. Lineage (NCBI taxonomy): Eukaryota > Metazoa > Chordata > Actinopteri > Syngnathiformes > Syngnathidae > Hippocampus > Hippocampus mohnikei. Next base: position 118,807 of record JAKGUB010000803.1, read on the forward strand.
ATTATTTATGAGTAAATTAGTACTGTATATACAAGTGTTCCCTCACGACGTTGCAGTCCATTGATTGCGGCTTCACTATCATGGTTTTTCGTTTGTGATCATAACCTCGTCTTTTGCAGTTTTACCTTGCTATTTTGCAGGGTTTCTTGCAATTGTTTTTCCTTCTAAGTTGGACCAGACAAAAAATATATATAATAAAAAAAAAAAATTCTGAGGAGGAATTTGTTTTACAAATTCCAAGACCATTAACCTAAGTTTGTCATCCCCAAAATCGGCGTTCCCTCATCATGGGTGCATTCGAAAATTCGCTCTCAGCGCACTGCTTCACTCAGGCCGTTCAGAAACTCCGAATATTATCCAAGCATGCCCCCAAAAATACAGAGCCCAGTGCAAGCAAGTACAGGCAGTACAAGGAATGTAAACAGTTGTGTTAAGAAATTAATGGAGGCAGTAGACACGTTGCCTCGGACAGCACACGAGAACAACAAAACATCCGCTTAATACCTATTTTAAAGGGGGTTTTTTTTCTTAGAATGTTGTGAATCTTAGAACCTTAACCAGAATCCCAGGTCATATTGTATATTCCTTTACATCCAGTCTTGAACATAATTACCTTGTAGAGAGCATCTTTGAGGCTCTGCAATGTCATGCCCATGGTCAGATCAGTCACGGAGTTAAACCAGTCCAACAGGACTAAATAGTCCACGGATCCCCTCCTTTTCCACTGCTCTTTCGACTCCTCAGGGAGATTTTCTTCAATTTGATTCACAGTGATTCTAAAAAAATCCAAACAGTCCAGTATTGATGATTCACATCAAAACATTGAAAAGTGGGGGGAGAAAACGTACAGCAGTTTTTGAAGGGGGATTTTTTTTTTTTTTGTACTGGACATACAGAGGAAACCCCATTAACAAGGGACCAACTCCTGCTAGGAATAGTGAAATTCTACAAACAATTGATGCCCCGTAAAAGGGAAAGTCAACTCAAAAATGTTGACAATATTATATTCTGTGCAGGCCCACTAGTTTATGACAAGGCTTTCACTACAATTAGGTGAGTATTCCTCTTGGATCATACCCTGGACGGATGGCATCTTCGGGTATGCTGATGCAGGCCTGAGATGGGACCTGAATGTGAGACTCAACAAAGTCTCTCTGGCTTCGAGCATCCATGACAATTGTAGTAATCATTTGGTCTTTCATCATGTGGAAAAGTTTCTCGGCTGTGATTCCACCCACCACCGCAGCTGCAATCAGGCCAAGTTATTTAAGTAACACGCAGCATAAAGAATGCAGACAATCCCGAATGACCACATGCCATAGGATAGACCATGTCTACTATTGTATCTAAAATTTCGTGAAGTATTTTTTTCCCCAGCTTACTTTTTGAAGAGGTATTGTTCGTGTCGTTCACCTCTCCTTTTACCTGACAGAGTCAAAAAGAAATAAATGTTAAAAGTGTGAAAATGTCCTATTTCAAGTGAGACGACTCAGTCACTACGTGTTGCAACTGTAAACCTCAGAATGAATTCAATAACATTGGTATATTGTATGAAATTGGATTTAGTAAAGCATCCTGACAATCATTTACAATTTAGAGTGGCAATGCAGTCACAGAACAGATTAAAATCAAAATTAGTAGTGTACGTACTACCACATAGCAGTCAGTGTGATGTACAGTAGTGCTTTTTAACCCCAAACTACACAAACACATTATTGTAGACAGTACTGGCCTCATGTTAGCACTTCAAATGTATATTTAAAATCAGACTGCAACAACTATTCTTTGACATTACTCTAGGAAAGAAGAGTTCTATAAATCAAATTTAAACTTCCATCACATAAAACAGTCAAGAAGTGCTATACCTTATTACTGTCCTTGTTTGCCGTTGAGGATTTGGGAGAGCTTTGACTGTCATCTTTCTCTGTCTCCATTTCCTGCGCCTTTTTTTTCTCTTCTTGTCTGTCCTTCTCTTCCAGATTTTTCCTTACTTCAACTTCCTCATACCTTTCAAAATGTTCACAGTTTAAATAAGATACTTTTTTTTAGAATATATTTCCACTGAACATTCCCCAAAAACTTTCTGACCTGAGTTTGAGGCTTTCAGCGAGTATCTCAGCTTCTTCGATGGCTTTCTTAACATTGTTTGGCCCAAGCATGGTCAGGTACTCCTGCAGACATTGGAGTCATTATAAATTTGTTTTACAACTTTTCTCCAATGAATACATATTATACATTGCTCACAAAAAATAGGGATATTTGGCTATTGGGTGAAATTCTTGGAAAACGTAAATGCTCCCTGGCCCATGCAACACCCTGTTCCTGGTGGTATGCTTGCGGATGCACTGGATGCAGACCACGCTGATGTGAACAGTTTCAATGGTCTGACGTGACACTTGGGTGCCTGTCATATCCCTGAAACGTGCCTGGAGTTGAATGGCATTCATCATCTGGTTTCTCTGGGCATTGTTCACAATGTAGCGGTCCTCAGCATGGGATGTGGACAAAGCACATCCACTTCTACATCTTTCTGTGACTCTTCCGTCCGTCACTCTGTATCTCTGTTGGAACCTGCTGATAACACTCTGTTAAACGAGAAGCTCAGTGGCCACTTCGTCTGAGGACATCCTGTTTGAAGCATCACAATGGCAAGGTACTGTTGATCTATTATTATTAGGTGTCATCTTGGTTTCATGATGTCAAAATGTGAACAGCATGATGAGGACGACTGTTTAAACAACAGGTCTAATCCAACCAGGACATTTATTGGTCGATTCAAGGATCAAACACCTGTTGTGGATTTTGCAGTTAAGCTCTTCCTTCGAGAACAGCAACTTGTGCAAAAAGTACTGAAACATTTAACAGTTGGGACATGTGCATTCAAAAGCTTAGAGAAAGGCCACATAAAGTTCACCTGTAAATGTTGGAATGCATTTTAGGAGCGTCCTGAAATTTCACTTGGAAGCCAAATATCCCTAACTTTTTGTGTGTATATTAAACACATTCGTCAAAAAAACATCGTGGGGGAGGGGTGTGGGGTCACCATACCGACTGCTGCTTGAAGTCTGGTCTTGCCTTGACAATTTTATATACTGTTAGATACTTCATGTAAAGCACATAAGCTTTCTCCTCATCTCTGTCCAGACGACTCTCCTCTGCCGCCTGGAAGATTTTGCAGGCACTCTGAACATAGCTGCAGCAAAGTAACATTGTGTTTGAATATTGTCAATTTGTTAAGCTGTATCAGCTGTACATGACTTATCAACACATACTTTTTTGTGCTTATCTTGTCTTGCTTAACTTCAGTTTTTTTATTGAGGTCACCGAGCGATGTGCACAAATAGAGGTCCTTGGCACCGGTGGACACCACAGGCATCTTGGCGGGTGTGTTTACTCAGACCTCACAGTTAATCAGGGCACTTCACACACTTCAACCATACCTGAGAACAACAAAACAGCTAATAAATATACAATATATCACTAATGGAGGAAGTACAGACTCATTTTAACTCTACTTAAATACATTTTCAAGGTATTTGTACTTGCACTTAGATTTCTGATTACTTTTCACTTTTGCAGTCCGCAAGACTTTGATTTAAGTTTTGTTCATGGAGACTGTGAAATGAGAAGGATTGAAAATTCTGGATCTCCTGAATGCCAATGTGAAGGGAGAATGGCTCTTCTCTTCCTCCTTGGGGAATATGACCACAGGTTGAGACACCAGTTGAGACCACCAACAGTCCGCTGGTGGAACAGCATGAGGCCAACATCAGGATTGTGACATTTTGGTCTTTCAGAGGAGGCACTGCAGAGGTTTTTACAACCGTCTTTGTAAAGATGAGATTTTTTTTTATTGTAAAGGAATACCTTATTGTTATTTTTACCATTTGTTGTTGGTTTTTTTTGTATAGCATTTTGTTCCAGCCGTGTAAAAGTACTCTACAAGTAACTGTCAGAGTACTTTTACCACCTGGTGTTACAGGTGAAGCAAGCTAAAATCAGGAACTTCAATCACATTTATTTCAAATATTAACCCGATCAACCCTATTTTTTTTTGTTTGTACTTTTCTGTCATGTAATCAAAATTGGTTTTGTCTGTCATGCTAGATCTTGAACTTGTTAAAACACTCATGCATTGGACAAGGCGACCTACAACACGGTGGTGTGTGCCGTCACGAGAAATCTAAAAGACCTTTCGTATTTTCAATCAATCATGAACACATCAGTTAAATCCATGATAATGGCTTTGACAGCCCTGCCAACAAGCATAAGGTCCATGTACTAGTATGTATTTATCACATGTAGGTGCACACTGGATTACTAATAGGCCACCTTCATGTTACTAGTGAGGCAAAACAGTAGTAGTTCAGCTCTGTGTGCTACTAGTACTACTTGTGAGACATAGAATTCTAGTCAATATCTAGTGTTTCAGTAGTACTAGTAGTAGTAATAGTAGTAGCGTCCAGTTGTCAACTGGTGAACACTTTTGCCGTACAAGGATACCAACGGTGTCCTACTAGTCTGTAGAAATCTCATACAGTCGGGGAAGTAGTTGTGGGGAAAGGAACTTGTTCCGCTAGTGCACTGAATTGTCTTCCGAGTGAAGACCCAGATCGTACTAGTACATGGACCTTGACCTGTACATCTAATAGATTCTATATGCAGTAGAACATGTTTTAACTAGATTTTGTTGTGGTAGGACTTGACGCAACAAATAAATGGGGACTAACCCTGGCTCGGGTCCGTATCTTTATGTATACGAAGTAAAAACGAAATTCACGTTAAAGCCGTTATTTCATGCGTGACGCGAGAAAGAACAGGTTTGCTGCAAGCGGCGTGAAACGACGACCGAGCTTTACTTTCAACCCTTCAAAGTTAGCTAACCAGCTAGCTTTAGCTACGTTGTTTATCCAGCTAAACTGTCAGCTCGCGCAGTTAGAAGATAGCAGCTAATGTCAGCTACTTAAGACTCGACTCGCCACGGACACTTGCCAAGTAACCGTACAGAAGCATGATTCCCTAGAACTTCTAATTACGAGGAGACCACGTGCAAACATTGTGACTATTTGCTGTTTTTTCGGGAAACACTGTACCTCTTTTGATGCTTTCCTTCACACGGGCTACTTTTTTGACAGCTGATTCCTGAGTCCTTGTTTGTCTTCTTCGTCAATGACGATTGGTGGGCGGGGCCACTTTTCAAGCTGCACTGCCACCTAAAGGAGATATTGTTCCCTTCGCGCACATTCCAACTTATTTAAACAGAGTTGAACATACTAAAATACAATTTTAAGAATGTTTCTGTTGTCACACTCTCTCTCGCTGTCGATAAATTTCAGACTATTGAGGTAACGAATTTGGTTCCGAATCAGAGACAACGCATGCTTGCTAGTAGTTCTCAATTTACGATTTTTTTTCAGCTGAGTACCTCCAAACCAGCGCAAAATATTTTTAGATGCAGGGGGGAAAAAGACTTGAAACAGAGTACAGTGTCATTAGTGTCATGAGTGGCATTTTGGAACTCAATTTGTAATGGTATGCCTAAATCTATTTGGAAATAATTTTGCTGCTGCAAATTGGGAATTTCTCCATTGTGAGACAAATAAAGTTTCGTATCTTATCTCATTTTATCTTATCTTATCTTAACTTATCTTATAAAAAATAAACAAATAAATACATACATACATACATGCATACATACATACATACATACATAAAATACTTGTGTTTATGCTTCAGTAAGGATCTTTGTCACTCTTGTTGGCAGGGAGGCACCTGCTGTGATCAAGCTCTCTGGCTCAAAATAAGAAAGTACAGGTATACGTGCAGATGACAGTATTTTGTTGAGGCATTATAAAAGCACAGTTTCTCCCTTCCCACGCACTTGTATTACTAAGAACAGTCTTTTTAAAGTATTCCTTAGGGGCCATTCTCAGTAAATAGGAGCCAATTGTATAACATCACTTGGAGGAAACCAAAAGAAGACTCTCGAGCACACGGTTGTCTCAAGAAGCAAAACGTGTTTGCTTCAATTGGGAATATTTTACTTCTCCAAGTCTGTTCCGACATCAAACACAGTTGACTTTGCCTCTGTCAACTTAACCTCATTTCTCTACGGATGACACCGGGCAGTTGGACAGCATAAAGCAAGCTTTGGTGAAGGATGTTTCCGGAAGTCCACAATCGTCCCTACTATTTACATTAAAACATTTTAAAAATCCAAGACGTTTTTCAGAATACTTGGGGCTCTTGCATAGCAGAACGAAGATAACCAACCCATGATTCGCCATAATGGCCTTTCGGGGATACCTCATTAGGATACATTTCATTCAAATTCTCTTGGCTCCAGCGTTAAACAGTCTTTCTGATGTTTTCTTTGTATGACAGCCAGTGCAATAAAAACATAGAAGTTCTAGTTTTTTCATAATAATAAAAAACACACAAAAAAAACGACTGCTCTAAGAAGCATTTTCACTTTGAAGTCACAAGGGGGCACATGGAGCCGAGATTGGACAATTGCGTAAATGAAAGCTTTCATCAGGCTTTCAGACATGAGGGCTCAGTGGAGGACAATGGTTGCATTGTGCTCTGCTCCAACATATTGTGAGCCGAAGGTTTAATGTATTTTGTGTCACTCACAATAGACATTCACAGACATGCATTCAGCCTTCAATGAGATTAATAATCTGCAATATGTGTATTGATTAGATTTATTCGCTTACATGCTGCAATAACAAGCAGGTCAATAGAATCAGTACCGTAATCGTGCATGTTTTTGGAATGCGGGAGGAAATCGGAATACCCGGAGAAAACCCACGCAGGCATGGGGAGAAGATGCAAACGCCACACAGGAAGGCCGGAGACGGAATCAAACCCTAGACCTATTATCGGCATTTGTCTCATTTCTTTGTTTTGAATGCAATTGTGCCTAGTCTGACGTTTAAGTAGAGTGGCTTCAGTGGTTTTAATCCTCTTCTGTGTACCACTCGTTATAATTTGTGTTGTTGAATTTGGCTTGACAAGATGTTGTGTAGCTCCAGGAGTCAACTGCCTATTAGTACTCTACTGCTGGAAACCCTGAGGCATGATTGGATATCCTTGATATCCGTCTTAAGATCCATGTACTAGTACACTCTTTGTCATCACCAATAAGACAATTTAGTGAATTAGTAGAATGACTAGGGCACATTATTAGAGGGACAGTAACATATTTTTGCATATTGAAATTTTGTGGCTTAACATGTAATTTGTTTTTAATATGATCTATCACAGATTTTTACCAATCAAAGTTCGGTCTGCAATATAACTGTATGCTATTACTATTAGTTAGCGGTATTTTCATCTGCTCTACACAATCCATTGTGTTCTGTTAAATACTATGCAGATCAACAAAAGGAGTAGACCAGTAATAGCAATACTGCTTCATAAAGATAGACTACTCAAGAGAGGTTTCGGTTAACATTGTGAATAAAATTGGAGTCCGTGACTGACATCATGAAAGAACACTTGTTCTGTGTCAAACGCGTCATTGGTTTAGGGCGTGCTCCTGCCAATAGTGGCTATATAGATGGGAGATGATCTCGACTACTCCACACAGGCAGCTTCACTGCAGCATCATAACAAACCACTCAAGAGCCACCGGCACAAATAAATATGCAGGCTGAGGAATACAACCGCAGAGGTAATAACAAGTCACACTTTGTCAATACTCTACTGTCTATCCAATCGCTAAATCTTTTCCCGAACTAGGTAAGGAGTTGGTCGACTACATCACAAAATATTTGGGCTCCATCCGGGAGAGAAGGGTGATTCCAGATGTAAAGCCAGGCTACATGAGGGAACTTCTGCCAGACACGGCACCCACAGAGCCAGAAGATTGGGAGAAAATCTTTGGTGACATTGAGAAGGTTATCATGCCGGGAGTAAGTTTTGATGCCCTCATCATGTCATCTAATTCAGTTGGAATTCATGCATGTGATAAACCCAGGATTGTTTTGACTCGTGCAGGTGGTTCACTGGCAGAGTCCTCACATGCATGCCTACTACCCCAGTCTGACATCATGGCCCTCAATGCTGGGGGACATGCTGGCTGATGCCATCAACTGTGTTGGCTTCACATGGGTGAGGCAAGAAAATGGAAAGGGGAAGAAAGACCCCTCTTTTTAGGTCATTCTAGAATTGGAGGTCTATTTAGATCACCAATGTTATCGGCTTTAAAGAAAAACAGATCCATCCACCCATCCATCCACCCACCCATCCATCCATCCATTTTGTATTCCGCTTATTCTCACAAGTGTCGCGGGCATGCTGGAGCCTATCACTGTTATCTTTGGGCTGTAGGCGAGGGCAGGGCACACATAGAAGAACAACCATTCGCGTTCACATCCACATCGTAGGAGACTTTTGATCAATCCGCCATGCTATTTTTGGATTATGTACTTGCGATATCATGCATGAAAGTCAAACATTCGCAATGATGCCTTGAATGTACCGTCAGTTTCAATATTTAGTTTCAATATATTCAAGGGTTTAGTTGAGACAATTAACAGGGACAAATTGTTGTTAACTGCTATTAACACTTATGAATAGCCACTACTTGGCAAACAGGGGATCCACACAAAATCATAAATCAAGTGTATTACACATTCAACATATAACCTGCAAAACAAAGAATAAATGCGCGGTTTTGACAAAGTGACCAGAAATGGAAAATCAATAAAGGGACTGAATAATGACATGAAAAGGGAAAAGAAAACAAGATGTGACAGTCGATATCAAATTGAAAAAGAGGGTACATTTCCTGTTCCTGTAAAATGTATCTCTCCCAGCTCACGAATGCATGAACCCTTTGTGCTGATAAGGCGATGAGAACTCACTCAGAAAGTGAGCGGCAGTTGGGATCTGAGTGGAAGAAAGGGTGGCTTAGAATGAGTCCATTTGAAACATTGGTGCCGTTTTAAGATTCTCCCGTGACTGAACGTCCATTCACACTACAGGCGCAGACACGAAATTAAAAATGGAAGAGGGGGCGTAATTTAGGTGTAGTCAGGGTCAGAGCAATTTTGATAATGTCATTGTCAAAAAGTCAAGAAGCTCACTTTTTTCTCCCTGCTTCCTCGAGATGGTTAAAAAGTAGTTCAGGGTTGCGTGTCTGTTGAGTGACTCAACTTCAGAGCATAATTACAGAAGAAGGGACAGAAATTGTCTGGTTAAAGAGCATGAAATCTGTGGTGTTGCTTTTTATTTTTTGCATAGGCCTCTAGTCCTGCATGCACAGAGTTGGAAATGAATGTGATGGACTGGCTTTGTAAAGCTTTAGGGCTTCCCCAATTCTTCCTCCATTATCACAGTGAGAGCCGGGGAGGAGGTATCATCCAGGTAGATTACAACTACACATCTTTTCACATTGTGAGGCGTCCCCAAGTGACAGGTTGTTGTGTTGACACTGACTAGAGCACCGTCAGCGAAAGCACACTAGTGGCTCTTCTGGCAGCCAGGAAAGACAAAATTCTGCAACTGCGGGCCGACTTGGACCACGAAATGGATGACTCTGTCCTGAATTCAACACTGGTGGCTTATGCTTCAGATCAGGTCAGTACTTGGATAGTAAAGCCACTTGTTTCAATAAAAATCTGAGACAGTGATGTTTTACTGTGTTCACAGGCGCACTCCTCAGTGGAGAAAGCGGGTCAGATCTCTCTCGTGAAGATCCGCTTCCTTCCCACAGATGAGCATCTGTCTCTGAGAGGAGAGATATTGAAACAGGCGATACAAGAGGACAGGAGCAGGGGACTGGTCCCTTTTCTGGTACCGTAATTAAGGACGGCTTTGCTAGTACAATAGTTGGATCACACTGAATACAGATAATCAGACTGTAGATTTTGAGTTGCTGCCCTCCTCATCTGTTAAGGCTTTCAGGATTAAAATGTGCAGTCGTGATGTCAACACTACAGGATAGTAGTACATGACATTTGCTACTTGATTTTGATTTATCTAATTGACTTGCATCATTATCATACATTCACGCTCAAATTGACTCTATATTTTCCTCAGCTATGTGCCACTTTGGGAACCACAGGGGTGTGCGCCTTTGACACTCTCTCAGAATTGGGACCACTGTGTACGTCTTTGTATTCATCCTCGGGCATTCTTTCATCATGATTTTTGTACAATCAAACACTAAATGTGCTGCTTATGTTTGTTTGATTTGGAACATTTTACAGGTGCAGAAGAGGGACTATGGCTCCATGTGGATGCTGCGTATGCTGGGTCAGCCTACTTCTGTCCAGAGCTACGCTGGTCCCTTGAAGGCATTGAATTTGCACATTCGTTTGTCTTCAACCCATCAAAATGGATGATGGTCCATTTCGACTGCACGGCTTTTTGGTGACTATATTTCATCCGGACTGCATTCATTATTTGTTTAAAGATTCTTATGAGATGCAATAGTCTGTAAATTGTGTCTCCTAATCCTAAATTTATTGCATGTTTGGGTCAAGGGTCAAGGACAAACTCAAACTCCAACAGACGTTCAGTGTCGACCCCGTTTATCTCAGACACGAAAACTCGCAAGCAGCCACAGACTTCATGGTATGACCGCTTTATGAACAATTACATTCAGGTCTCGTGGTTCTCAGTTTTGTCTGTTTTTATTTGCGCAGCACTGGCAGATTCCACTCAGTCGTCGTTTCCGCTCTCTCAAGCTCTGGTTCGTCTTGCGTTCATTTGGACTGAAAAATCTCCAGGGACATATCAGACACGTATGCTGAAGTTAATGTTTTCCACATGATTTAAGAGCAATAGAATGGGAAAGATAAAACAGACTTTTTCTCAGTGAACTCTGACTCACAAATGCTCTTGTCAATGAAAAATCATACAGACACACCAGTCTTGATCAAGCATTTCATTGCATCTACTTGTTTTGAATGGCAAACGTAATACTTTTTTTTTCCCTCTCAGGGTATTGAGATGGCAAAGCTCCTGGAGTCTCTGATAAGAAGTAACCCAAACTTTGAGGTTCCTGCAAAGAGATACCTCGGCCTGGTTGTTTTCTGTTTGAAGGTAGGTAGTTCCAGTTTGCAGTAATCTATAAACATGAATAGCTAAATTAAGCACACTCTGTGGAGCAACATGTTCTAGAAAGGCTAATGATTGTTTAGATGTACCAACTTCCAGGGCGCACCTTGTTCAAAGGTATGTCAATGTGTTCTTTTTATCACCAACAGGTGAAGGACAGCGTGATTATGATCTGAAACCTTGAACAAAATGAATCTATTTTGTTAAATTATTTGCAACCCTGTTGTTTTGCATTTGTCTTGTAGAAAGGTAATGCTTCAACCCAGGAGCTGCTGAGGAGGCTGACACGCTCTGGTGCCATGTACCTCATTCCTGCAGACATTCACACCAAACGCATCATTCGATTCACGGTGACGTCACAGCACACCACAACCGATGACATCCGCAGAGACTGGAGCATTATCTCCAAAATTGCTTCCAGTCTCCTCGCTGACACGCGGGCTCTTGATAGTTCAAAGACGTTAGGAGACAATGTGAAAGGAGATGGAGATAACAGCGTTGTCAGGCCACAGGAGACTGAAGAGACTGCCCCAAGGATGGACAAGGCCCAAGTAGAGCTTTGGATTGACAAGGCTTGGAATCAGTCCAGGAGACCCATGCGCTCTTTGAGCTGCAACAGTGAGCCTCTGCCATACAGCTATCTCGGTCCAAGAACTGGCTACGCCTTTGAAATAAAGCTGAGCCCTCAGGATGAAGTGGTCTCGCCAACGTTAGCAACAACTGGGGGCGGCCCCACGGCAAAGATGGCGGAGTTGCCTTCTAAGATTGTCGGAAAGCAAATCATGAAAAAGCTGACAAAGGTCAACAGTGTTCCAAGTTTTCGCAATCAGTGGGCGCAGGGTGGTCACCACCAACTATGCTGTTCTCTAAAAGTGTCTCAGGCGCCAAAACATTTGATCTCCACCTGCAGGAGAATTAACTGTATGCCGTCTTCTCCCATTACCCACACAGCTGTCTCTCCTACATCCATGGAAACTACTCCGGGTCCCAAACTCCTGTAAATTTGGTTTAGTGAGTTAGGGAACTAATTTGCAAAGAGGGGTGCGCAGGCTTCCTCTAGTGGTGTGATAAAGGCTCACTTAATTAAGTGTTCAAACTGTGTATCGTAATACAACAGCTTCAGCTTTTTTTTGTTTTTGTTTTAATCCAATACATTTTTTTTTCGTGGTCAATTCAGTTGTATTTAACTTTATAAAGTACAATGTTTGCATTCAACATTTTGGGAACTCTTTTCAAAAATTTAATAAGGCATAATTTTTATGCGTAATACATTTTAATTGAATTATTATTGAAATAGTCTATAATTTTCCTAAATTTAAGTCCAGCGTTAAAAGTGCCTGTAAAGGGAAATTAATTATGTCTTGTACATTTGACACAACACAGAGAAGAGTGTTGTTAATGACCTTGCCAAATTTAAATGATTAAATATTCACCAAATATATATATAATGAGGCTGCAAAATTGCGAAAATTCAAGTTGATTGGCCCACTCGCCAACACTGTGACCGTGTCCACTGATTGCCACGGAAACCACGCCCCACTCAACTCTTCTACCGTCTATCAAACACCATTTCTACAACCTGGAAAATGGATGCTACTTCATCAACTAGGTTTCTCACGTCTACACATGGCTAGAGCCATTAAAATATAACTGCTTCATACCTTCAGTGGCTGGTACTGTATATATATTCCACTGTGCCGTCGCGTGGCTTTTACACACCAAAACACAGTGCGCTCTCCAGCTACCACACTAGTGCAATGCCCTTGTTCACACGCTAGCTATCAAGTCAGAGTTATCGGCCTAGCTAGCCACTGCATGTCACATTTTTGCTAATCGGTGATGCAAACAAACATGTTGAAGTTCTTATATATTGGGTGTAGGGCAACTCATGCCAGACTCCAAAGTGCATCACGCAGCACAGTTAGAGCAGTGCCCCAAAAAATCAGGAAAGTTGAAATGGTGAAAAACAGTTTAACGGTACATCTCCACAATCGAGTGCGTCATTGTTCTCAGTCTTTTCACGTTTCCAGAAATTATCTTCAAACATGTCTAATGTATTTGGAAACACACCTCTGAATTCATTTTGCAGGGTCTTTAACTTATGTGCAATGCATTTTAATTAAATCATTGCAATATCTCTGCAATGATGATGTTCAACCAGTGCAAAATGTTACAGTGTCTTACAGTATGTATTTTTTAGGAAGAAAATCTCTGCCTTGGTCAAGATGGTGGCACTTATATAGCCAAGTAGTGTAAAAAGTTGAGGGTGCCGAAGTGAGGGAATGTCACACTGGGTATCAATTTAGTTTGAGAGTTTTATTTTAAAAAAGCATTTGATTTTAAAATGTTCATCGAGGAAAAAAAACCCACCAGAAATTATTGCTCTTGAATGCTTTGCAACATCAAAGATTCACTTTGTGGCTTATTCTATATATTTCACAGCTGTTTGAGTAGCGACCAAAGTGATTTACAGTTTGATTCTTCCCTCTGCTATGGAGTTGAATGTCTGCTGAGTCAGGGGGACGTAGCCTTGATTGTCCTCCAGAAAAAGTAAACGATCCTGGACGACGTTGGGGTCGAAGCCCTCCTCAGCCAACTTCACTTTCATCTGCTTAAACGTTCCGGTCACCTGCAGTGCATTCTGCAGGGAAATGCATGAAAATAAATCATGAAACTGTGGTTGCAAACAATTTTTTGTGTATTATTTATTTATTTATTCATGTCTTTGAAGATTCGAAGTAACATAGTATAAATGATGGCTCTGATGCACTGGTGAAAGGACACTTTTATTCTGTCCTCTTTAATCTATAAGTGCTTCAACCAATAATCGTCCAAACAGGTATTGCATACAAGTGGAAAAAAAACCCTTCTGTTTTTAAGTACATTTCAGAATGCATACTTTTACCACTCTTATTTACACTACTTCTATTTAAGTAGAGCGTGTGTACTTCTGCCACCTCTGTATGTAATTGTATTGTCTTTAGGCAGGATGTAATTTACCTGAATGCGAATAAAGCGTGGTCTTGCATAGCTCGGAAGGTAGCTTTTGACATGCTGATACACAGCTTTCCCATCAAACTCCATATATTCTTTCAGGGTCACAGCGGCCATTCCAATTCTTCCCTCGTGCCCTAATAGTCAAAATATAAGCTCATATTCATACCAAAGTGACATACATCCATGTGTTTCCATTTGAATTTGAGGTTATCTTTGCCTAGTCACAATTCCCAGTATGACATGGTTCATGGCTACATTCATCAATGATTGATAAAAGGCAAGAGTTGAGGTTAAAGAGGCCATGCCACAAAACAGAGACTTGTTGAGAATACAATATTAGCATAAAAATAAACAAAACCAACAGATATGTTTTAGCGACTTCTCAACAAGATAATGATGATGTAATATTACCTGGTACCTTCACACCATAGACATTAACCTCTTCGATGCAGTCCACCATGAGCAAATGATCAGCTACCTCTGTGGTTGCCACATTTTCTCCTTTCCATCTGTGATCAATTGTAAAAGAGGCACTGAACAACACTGTAGGGAGCACAGGGAGTAAGAAACGGTTGATTTTGCTCCCGGGATTGCCCTACAGGAGCAAAATGTAACAAGCCAACTTAAGGTGAATCTAATGAGAACAAAGATACAAATTGGTGCCTTGCGATACAAGAGATCCGACTTACAAGCTTTTCCAGATACAAACTGTCAGACCCTTTTTTTGGTTGTGACTTGCAAAGGCAGAAAAAGAGGGAAAAAGACGCTTCAAGGTGTTGAATGACACTCTCAGTTTGTTTACTGTCAAACTAAATATAAAACAAAAACAATGACATGCTCTGACTTCAAAACCCAACAAACAATTTGAGCCTTAAGAACACCCCCATCAGCTTCAATCTAACACATTAAAGAAAAAGCAATCACAGAGTAATAGCTATAGTATAGTTTTACGATTGACATGGTTAAAAGTCCGAAAAACTTTTTATTTAATGTAAAAAAAAAATGCTACAGTGTGTTACTTCTTTATGATTATTTATTATTGTTACGTATTTAATTTTAACATCTCTTTAATTGAGCCCATCAACGGTGAGCGTCGCCGTAAACATGTCAAAATAGCTTTCATAGAACTTTCAGCCATGCACATTCAGCCAGTTACAGTGTTGTTTGAACTGACACGGAAATTGTTCTGCTCTTCACACGCTAAAGAATGCTAAATGACGATATGAACTATATCAGGGGTGTCCAAAGTCGGTCCTCAAGGGCCGCTGTCCTACCTGTTTTCCAGCTCTCCCAGGAACAACACACCTGATTCAAATCATCAGGATTGTTCTCATGCTGCTTCAGAGCTGGCTGATGAGCTGATCATCTGAATCAGGTGTGTTGCAGGCGGGAGAGCCCAGGCCCGGAAGCTGGACATGTCTGAACTATATTGTGATCACGCCGCGTGTGAGTTGAGCTACTCTCGTGACGCGATTACATATACTGTATACTCAATACCGTTAGTGTAGATGGGAGTGAATCTGTGCCGGAGCCAAACAACTTTGGTCACGTGCTTTCTACGCCACACCAAGATATGTGGCGTCCTGCTGCATGTAAAAAATGGCTTAACAATATTGGACAAAATAATCACTGCAGTCTGTGTGTACCGGGACTTGTACAACACAGCCAGCTTCCAATATGAGCAAAAAGGAGCAGGCAGCACAAACTGAATGGGGAACGAGAAACTTGGTTTAGCTGATAAGTGTATAGACTTGTTTACGGCTGAATCAAGATAGCAAAAGGATTTAGTGTTAGACGAAGTTTGAGCAAAACTTCCTGGCCAGTTGATTAACTGTTATTGTTAATTTATTTTGGTTCATTATATCAAAGAAGGAGATGTTGTAAACGTGATTAGTGTTTTGGTTTTTTGTGGAGGAGGGGGGTGGGGGGGAATTAATTCGATTGTTTCCCCAAGACATTTCAATGTGTGGATTTCCACTAATTGTGAGCCGGGCCGATCCCTGTAACCCCTAGAATAGCGGGGGTTGACTGTAGAGTAAATATACAAGTTGTTAAAAAAGTTGTATTGCTCCATCTTCTGATTAGATTAGTGATCAGTTCTATTTTTTAATCAAAATCGCTGATCCAGCGATCAGTCCAAAACCCCTGATCATGTGAAGCCTAGTTATTAGGCGTAGAAAAAATAGTAGTGTGTTTCCGGTAACATGAAATTTCGGCATAGGGTCGGTAGGTCGGACAAATGTTTTTATTTTTTAAAATATTTTTGCCACGCCCCCATCATAAATGTAAACAAAATAACAATAAAACATAAAACAAGGAGACATTGAAACCCCCGCTCGCAACCGAAGGAAAACAAACAAACAAAAAACTACGGCAAGCCTGAGGATTTCACGTAACAATAGTTACCGGTAGCGTGTCGTTTCCGCGGCGTCATTTTACGGTACCGAAACATAGTTTAACCATTAAAGTCACCGCACACGACTTGACTGTGTGATCAACGCGATTTCACTGTGCCTCTGTGTGTTTGTGGTGTGTGGGTGTGTTTCTTCGAATTTACTTTCGTTTTGAGTGTTGGGGGGGACGCAACAGATAGGTGCGTATGCGGGTTGCTATTTTAGTCCGCAAATTGAGGAATCCCGCGGATGAAAGTTTGAGATGGCGGCGAAAAAAACTCACAAAGGTCTACTAATTACGTCATTTAAGAAATGGCAATGCCAGTCTGATTTTTCGTATGAATCGTCCGAAGGGCGTATCACTAAACTCACCTGTGACGTATGCACAAAACACGAGAGCGAGAGACGGACGACGCGAGGCACGATTACATGGCAAATTGGTCATTAGATTTGTAAGCTAATCGCTGTGAAAAATATTACGAAAAAGTATTGGTTATTCTATAATTTACTGGTTGTAGCATGGTAACTTTATGAATAAAATATTCGTCACAAGGTGTAGTAATGCTAGACTGCAACACACAAAACGCGGTCTAAACTATTTTCGAGATCGCGTCGCCGCCATGATTCAATGTTGTTGACACGACGGCAAATGACGCGCATGCTCAACGTGAATATCGCGAGAGTTTGCACCGATGTAAACATCTTTCCTTTTATTATTTCTAATTTTGTCTGTGGTTTTATTGTTCTTGTTTTGATTGTAAAGCGTCCTTGACTGTTTTGAAAGGCGCGTATAAATGAAATGTACTATTATTATTATTATTATTATTATTATTATTATTATTATTACACAAAAATGTAGAAGGTTTGGAAAAAATGCCGACCGGAACGTTTTTGTTCGAGGTAGAAATTCTCGGTCGGTCGGGTTACCGGAAACACACTACTTTTTTTGTACGCCTTACTATATTTTTTTACATTTCAACAATAGAGAGTTCTATTTTCATTATTTAAAAAAAACATGACAAAAAAAACCCCAAACATTATTTGGGGCTTAAAAGAATTAAAGTTGTATCTCAAGGCACCATTGTATAAGAGACCCAAAGTTTATTTCATTCACCGACCTGAAAGTGTCTCCGATGCGGTCTTGAAAGAAGACAAAACCCTCGTGGTCTATTCTGAGAAGATCGCCGCTGTTGAAGTAGACGTCCCCTTTCACGAACACATCCTTCAGCTTCTTCTTCTCAGTCTGCTGCTTGTTCTTGGCGTAGCCTGAGAAGGGGGTTCTCGCGCCAATCTTTGACACCAACAGACCAGTTTCTCCTTCGGTTAAAAGTGAATTTGTTTTTAGAAAAATATGAACCTGTGCGAAGGACTTTCTATTTTCATAAGCATTGACCTCTGGGCACTTCGATGCAAAATCCTCTGGAATCTCTGACCGGTTCCTCTTTCTCTGTGTCATATCTTATGAGTGCATAGGGGCACCCCATCTGGAAACAAACAAACCAAAAAAAAAAAACATGAAAAAAACAAACATTTATTGATGACGATTCCTGACTCTGATTCAATACAAGTGATTTACATCTTACTTTATGGAGGAAATGCTCTTTGCCAATAGCTCCAATTTTCCCAATGTAGTTTACAAAGCCAACATTTCCTTCGGTGGCTCCGTAGCACTCGCAGATGCAAATATTCCCAAACCGTTGCAGAAAATCGGCCCATATATCCGCTCGCATGCCGTTTCCCAGAGCTAGTCTGACTTTATGATCTCTGTCATTGTCTCTCTAGAGGGGAGAGAACAACACAGGCCTGTTAAGACAAGTAACATTCTCAACAATAACAACTATTTAGGAGTGTTACCTGTGGTGTGTTGCAGAGGTATCGCATAATCTCGCCTATGTACTGAATAACCGTAATATCGTACTTCCTGCAGTCGTTCCAGAAGTTTGATGCAGAGAATTTACGTTTTAATACAACAGTGATGCCTAGAGGTGAAGAAGTGCATGTTGAATTAACATACTGACAAGTCAAGTATGGGATGTACACTAAGGAACGTTAGGACTTTGAAATACAAACACACGCAAACCGCTTGTTGTTTGAGGTGATAGACTTGTTGGTTTATCCTAGAATAAACTCAGTGTCAATGTCAGAATGTAGCAGGTGTTTTGTCACAACAATATGCCTTTGATGTACAGTGGAAGCTCAGAGTTTTAACATCCTGAAGGTTGTCCAATTTGGAAATCTACAAAAAGCTGGAGGAAAAATACACTACAAAAACTTGGAGGTCGCACACTCCCCGTGCATGGCGGCCAAGAAGACAGCCGCATGTTGCACAAAGATTCAGATAAGTGCCCATTTAAATGTTTTAAAATGTACCAGTATTTAAAAAACTGAAATAAATCAGGAATCGACTAAATTGGTGATCGATCCCTTAATATGAAATTTACTGTAAACATAGTAAAATATTTTATTTTAGCAGAATCTTGACAAGAAAATAACCACATGTTAGGCAAGTACAAGCACAGGGAAAGTGAAAGTGAAATAAATAACTATCGCTTTGAGCCGACAATCGTCCCCATAGAAATTTACTGGTAAGTGTCATCCCTGAGCAACCATAGAAATCAATGACAGTTAACATTATCAAAATGCTGTACATAACATGTCCGGAGAGTTAAAGAACATTTTATGTTCATGATAAGAGACTCGGAACAGATTATTTGAAATTCCATTGTTCCCTATGTGAAAAGAAAATGTGAAAAACAAATGATCATCCTGTTACGGTTTGATATCAAACCTTTATGGCTCTACTGGTTACCTTTTTCTATGGCTCCACACAATCCCATAAGAAAGCCAGAACTGTGGTAGAGAGGCAGGTTGATGTAGATGATATCATCCGAGCGTACGCCAGCAACTGACTGAAGAAAACTTGCCATCCATAACCTCTCGTGGTTAATGACCGCTGCCTTTGGAAGCCCTACGTTATGAGATAGCAAATTAAGTCACATTTTCTACAGATTGGACAGTCACAGAGGTTAGATGAGAATCTTGGACAGAATAAGCAGTTGACCTGTGGTGCCTGAGGTGTAAATGTAGAGGGCAGGGCTCTTGATATTAATGTCGGCCCTCAGCTGCGGTGACATAGGTTCGTCAGAGGCCTGGCGAATCTTCTCTGAGAGACATTCGATGCCGTCTGATGCATCACCCTCGCTGAGGATGAAGACGCGGATCCCCTGCTGCTTCAGGCTCGGAAGCACCTCCTCGACGGCCTCTCGTAGTTCTGAGACGATACAAAGAAGTAAGAGACCAATGTAACAATACAAGTATATACAGTATGACCTTTGAATCTTGACTGGGATTGAACTTGTATCCTAACTTGAATGGCGGGCCAATAATAGGTATCTCTTGGTTAAAAAAGAAAGAAAAAAAAGAAAAAGAGAGATACTATACACTATAACTTGAATGTGTATAAAACACAATATAAATTTGTTTTCTGTTCCCTCACATTGAATTTCAAATAATCTATGCACATAATTTTTCTTCAGACACAATATAGTGTCACCCAAAACCAATGAATCCCTGCTATTCATATGATCAGAAAAACACATATTAAAATAATTTCTAGTTTTATTATATAACTATTGACCACTTAGCACATAGTAGCTAACGCAGTTTGCAAGCACTCTTGAGCAAAAACTGTTAACATCAGCTTAAATGTATAACCGTGTTACAGTAATTACACTAATACTTACATTAAACTAAAAAACATTTGAAATGGTTGCATTAAAATAAAAATACTTTAATTTTGCGAAACTCTCTCTCTCTCTCTCTCTCTCTCTCTCTCTCTCTCTCTCTCTCTCTCTCTCTCTCTCTCTCTCTCTCTCTCTCTCTCTCTCTCTCTCTCTCTCTCTCTCTCTCTCTCTCTCTTTCTCTATCTTTCTCTCTCCCTACTTACCAGCCGCTGCGAGCAGAACCTTGGCGTCACAACACGAGAAGCAGTGCAGCAGAGATTTAGAGCGAATGTTGTAGTTGAGAAGAGCACAGGTACATCCCAGCTTGGCGAGTCCGAGCCACAGCCACACGAAGAGGGGCTCGTTGCCCACAAACACGGCCGCCGTGTCACCTGGCTTGAGTATACTCGAGAGGGCTGCGGCCACACGGTTGCTCTCCAGGTCGGCTTGTCTGTACGTGTAACTGCTCTCCTCGAACACGAGAAACTTCTTGTTCGGCTGTTTGGACACCTTTTCCAGGAAACAGTCGAGAATGCTGTAGAAGGGTTTCTTCGTCGAGAATCTGACAAGCTGTCTTGCGATTTGAATGGCAGTGATTGCATACCGCAGATCGTGCAAAAAGTACGGCTTTCGCCAGTAAACGAGCAACGGGAGGGTGGCCAAGCCTGCCAAAGCGGTGTACAAAATATAAGCAAGCATGATGATCAAATGGAAGGAGTTTATTTGAGCAGCAATAGATGAGCAGTTTGATCATAAAAAACCTGCACTGTTTACGCCCATTGAACTTTCACACTACTGCCCACTCCACCTCCCTTTCCTTCTATCCTGGCTGACTGTAGTTAAGTG
Organism: Hippocampus mohnikei; assembly: GCA_026261675.1. Lineage (NCBI taxonomy): Eukaryota > Metazoa > Chordata > Actinopteri > Syngnathiformes > Syngnathidae > Hippocampus > Hippocampus mohnikei. The sequence goes on from JAKGUB010000803.1 coordinate 139,838, forward strand.
TCATAGCTGTCTTGCATGCGATTTATAAGCAATTAAGCGTGCAATGGACGTTTTGGTAAAAGCATATTGCGCACAAAAAGTATGGAGGAATTTCACATAATCCAAATGTAATACTTGTAATTTAACTACATTTGAACAGTTCATTGTTTCTTTTTTTGCGCTCTCCAACAAGAAGCTGGCGGGGGAAATGTAATGATGCTTTGATTTCCTAATTTCAGTTCTGTGAATTTTCCAGGCTTTCTGTTGCAACCTACTGATGACACTCTGTTGATCAATTGTTTGTCATCATCTTTGTCTCATGATGTCAAAATGTGAACGGCAAGGTGACATGGACTTGAAATAACAATTCCAATTCAACCAGGAAATGTTTTTCTCCATTCATGGATCAAACACTGCATTGTCATTTACTTCCATTTGAAGACAATGTTACGCGCCTTTATTTAAATGACATTTCAAACCATGTTCATTGATACACATACTGTATTAGCTATAGAACATTAGGGATAAGTATATCAGTTAATAAATAGCATATGAGTAGTAACGATGATTCAAATATTACAAGTAATCAAAAATCAGATAAGATTTGATTTTGCACTTAAGTGTATTACAAAACCATTTTACCCCAATTACTAATTATGAACCGATTTTTGTCATTTATTTTGGATTCTTTAGTGATTAAGAAAACATTAAACAACAATGAAGCAATCTTGCACTAGAGGTAATGATGTACTCAGCAACCTTTTTAAAACAGATTCAGTTACTGGTTCCATCATTCTTATCCAAAGCAAATGCAGACGTTTGCAAGTGTCTTATTTTGACTTGTCACAAAAGATCAGTCTGTTTTCATGGAGGACGACAGAAATCAGAGAATAATTACTGTCGAGCGGTTGAATTAAGAGGATTCTGGAAAATGTATGGTAAATGTAGAAGAGGCTCGACGCGTTCCTTTATTTATCGCGAGACCTTCGTGTTGACGCATTTAAGTATCGCGTTATTTCAGCACTTGCCAGTTCCGGGTTTGCGTCCCGACCAAGGTCATTCTGTTGCGATCTATTTCAGCCTTTATCCTTTTAACTCCTTTGTGACGTTTATCTAATCGGCAATTCCCTAAGTCCTCGAGTACATGAACAAACGTGAGTACAATGGGGTGTAGTTCTCCTGTTTAATTAGCAGCGACTGGTGTTCGCGAGTGTGTTAGCCACATTAGTACGCTAGCATCGGGCCGCCGCGTTCGCGAGTGTTAGCCACATTAGCACGTTAGCATCGGGCCGCCGCGTTTCGCGGCGATTACCAGTTAATACAACACTAAACAATGGCTCTAGATGATGACTCGACTACAGTATTAAAATAGTTGTGAATTAATCTGAGAATCGATCAGTTGCCGATTAATCGATGAGTTTTGACACCTCATGTTCATTTGCTCGCTTAAAGCCAATAATTATGTCAAGATCAAGTGTAGTGATTCTGTTTAAATCTGAGTTGTTGTTTTTTTATCTGTATTTCAAATAGTTGTATCTTGTTTTAATGTGTTGATAACGAGACAGTAAAATATGGGGGGTGGGACTATAAAAAAGCTGAAACTTTCTCCACACCCTTTCGTTGTGTCCTTGGTTTTTAACTTGTAGAGTGACCAATAAACATTTGTTCATTCATTCAAAGCTCTTCCTCGTCGCAAAGTCCAAGCAATTAGTCAGAACTAACGCTCGCTGGAGGAAGGCTAGTTAACGCCGTTTACTGTGTATTGGTAAAAATGAAGTGATTTACCCTTCAACATTTCAAAAGTACACACTGAACCAGGTCAAGAAAAGTACATGCCATGTATTTAATTGGTTACTTGGTTCCATTTTCACACACAATAAAAAATGTACATTCAGAAACGGGGTTTTTCATAATATAAATATACTGTATAAACATATACAAAATTGTTGGTACCCCTCTGACAATGAAATAACGTAAAACTCAGGCATTGCTTTTGAATTACGCTTCGAGAGAATTATTGTCAAATCAAATTAATGAAACAGACATGGACAAAAATGGTACAATTGTCTTAATATTTTATTGCACAAACGTTTGAGGCAATCACTGCAAGCAAACTACCGGTATTTGTTTGACTGTCAATGAGTGTTTTGGCCCAGTTGCAGTTTTTGAAGGGTTTGTTTCAACCAAATTCAGATCATAGAAGGCCACCTCTGACCAGTCCAATTGTTTGCTCTATGCAGGTTAAAAAAAATGTTTGTACTGTATTAGGTCATTGTCCTATTGGAAGACCCATGTCCAAGCTGAGCTGGCACATATTTAGGACACCCAGTGGCAGTTGTAGCAAAGCAGGCCCAGTTTCACAGTCAGACAGTTTTTTTTCTAGCCCTGCTTTTTTTTTGCGTCTTGCCAAAAAGCTCCAGTGTTGGCTCAGCTGTCCAAAAGGACATTCTCCCAGGAGATTTTTGGCTTGTCAATAACAATATGGCAAACTACCACTGACCTTTGACTTTTGTTTGTTTCAAGTTATTTCATTGACAGATGTGGGCTTTTCTTTCATTAACAGAGGGACACCAACAATTATTTTCCACGTGCAGATCTTTTTCTTGACTCTGCAACTGTTTAGTCCAAAGTACAGAGGTGCCTTGACATACGACCTTGATTTGTTCTTGACGGTGCTCGTAACTCGAAACACACATATCGTCCGGGTAAGTCGGGTCACTCGTATCTCAAGGCACCACTTGACAATGATGACGTGCTGACATGCTATCTGCCTACACTCCACTGATCCATGTGCTGTTAGTTACCGTCATGGTCAACACAATTTGCAGATTTATCAAAACTGAATCTGCAAACACCATTAAACATTACTTTTCATGTAAACCTTTGACTATTCATGAGGACTTGCTGGTACATGCTGAAAGTTATGTACAAATTATGGTGTCATCATTTTACTTGCCAGATGGGTCACTTCTTTTTCCCCATCTTCTGCTCTTAATAAGCGGGACTCTATATGGTCCTTGATTGTTAAAAGGCAAGCAGGGATCCCTGAGCTGAATGTTCAATATAAGGACCTCTGCAGCCACACTGCAAAGCCAGCGGTGCGAGTGAGAATTGGTCTACAGCTTAGTACTTCCTGTTATGATGGAGCTGTGGATCTGAGCTGTCAGAGGTATGTAACTCTTGTGCTTGTCATCGAGTATGTACAGAGGGTCCTGGATTCGTCCTGGATCAAAATTCTCCTCCACTAACTTCATTTTCATTTGCTTGAATGTCCCCGTCAACTCCACCACATCCTACAAGGAGTTAAAAATGAAATCACAATCAATAAAAACGATTATTCATGGATTTAAAAACATTGTATTGATACAACTACCAAAACTTGTGCCAATTCACCCCTGCATGTAAAACACTTCATTTAGTCCCCGCAGGAATGCTGTGGATTTCAAAGCTCTCTGCGGAATTGATAGCAGTCCGCTAAAACAAGAACGAGCTGGAGAATATTATATTTACATGTAGTTTTCATCTCGGCAGGTAGATGGCGCGTTCGGACAGGCCCCATTCATAGTACAAGGCATGATGCTCAATTCAGATTTTTTGAGTTAAATACACTCTTTTTATGTTCTAGTTCAACTCAAATAAATGCATCCGCTAACCAAACACATCTGTGATGTGAATTGGATGCGCAACTACCAGAAAAGAAATAAAAAATACAGAACAATAATATATTGAAATAATAGCTACGAAAACCAGATAAAAATAAATACTCTGTGTTGCTGCTTTGTGTGCCTTGGCGTCTAATGAGAAATGTGGTGCCATGCATACATGAAGTACATGCTTACAATCCGATAAGAAGTGTAGAAAAAGAAATCTGTGATTGAGCTCTATTAATGTAACTTGTTTATCACGGTTTATGAAGAATAGTTGCCTTTGAGTATTGCTGTGTGTTTGTTCCTACAACGTTTTGAGTGTGAATATTCTTTAATTGAAAGAGTATCACTCGGAAGTCAATGCTAATATCTTGTAGCATGTCAATGGGATTTTACAGTCACTTAAGCGTTAGCACTGGTAATGTTTTCAAAATGAAGCATGTCTTTGCCCCTCCAGGTAAAACTGTTGAGAACTGCCTGTGACAGTGAATGAACCTTACCTTTATCCTAATAAAGCGTGGCCTGGCATATGCAGGTAGGTAACTAACCACATGATTATAGATTTTACTTCCATCGAACTGGGCACCTTCCTTTACAGTGACAGCGGCCATTCCTATGCGTCCCTCGTGCCCTGAACAAAACATACAAACACCACTAAAATTCATTCAAAAACTTGAAAGTATAGCTCATATGTCTGCAAACAGTAGGCCGCAGGGTACTTCTGGGTGGTAGAAAAGTGACTGACTACCATGAATCAGAAATGAAATTAAGCCTCGAAATAAGTGGATGCACATCGCAGTGTGCAATTAACATTTTTTTTTTTGCCGAAATCAAACACTGAAACGCAAAACCGAATGGGCATTAATGTGACAAAACACAGTGATGCCAAATGTAATGGGAATCACTGAATGTTAACTTCACACCCCTGTGATTCCAAATAGGAATCAAACAAAAAAATCATCAGTCACCCGTGCGACTGAGGACTTTAGTTTTACCTCCACTCCCTCTCTAGCAAAATAAGTGATATCTCTATCATTTTGACCAAGTTAAGGATGTGACGTTAAGATGTTTCCATTGAAGAATGTTTCATTTCTGAGGCATAATACTCATACTATCCAGTCTCGCGATATCTCATTATTCTCGTAAAAACTCATGAAAGTTTCTTGCAAGATTCGTGATAGGGCGAGACACCGTTGAGCAGTAAACGGGTCAGTATGAAAGGGCTCGTGCAGTCTGCGCGGTGAGTGATTCTCACCGTGGGGCACGGGCTATCCCCGGCAAAATATTTGTGGCAGACGTCCACACTACAGAAATTTAAGTGTGACCACACTGCATCATATCAGTAGCCTGATGGCTTTAATAATGAAAGCTTGTCTGTCACAAACGCTCCGTTTCTGTGGTGCTGAGGACCAGCATCCAGGACGGTAAGCCCCAACAGGAAGCCATTTCCCTGGGCCCTCTTCCCCAAGGAGCACAGGGAGGCGTGGGTACACTTGTTCACCAAGTACATGCCTCTCCCTAGCTCCGCTGCCATGGAGAGGATGTTCTTCAAAGCCCGCGACATCCTCAGGCAGGGGCCAACTTCTACAAACTGGTGTTCCTCAAGGGGAACATGTCCGTGTTGGGATACCCCAGTGAGAAATGGCTGTTTGGGGAGGAGAAGCAGCAGGAGGAACAGTAATCGTATAAGAATAGGTATATTTTTTGTGTAAAGTACGGTAGTCAGAACTGTTTCTGAATGAATAAAATTGTGTGTCGTTAGCCTTTTAAACATTTTTTGGACTGATGGGAATAGCGAAAATAGTGACGAACTGTAATTTCGGGATGACGGAAGCACGCTGATATAACGATGACTGAGTCACGGACCGACGGATTGAGCTGGCATGAAATAACGACGGACAGATGATGAACTGCTGTGGGGCAGCCTGCTCGCCAATGACAGACCAGTGAAATTTACTGATGCGCCCACCACTGACAGTTCTCATGGCTATTGGCTGACTTCTTCATTGATGTGCAAAGCTGCAGCCTGTCAAGCTTTTGAGCTTGTTTTCGTAATTGCTCAGATAACTGTTTGATAGTGGTGCCATCGCCGCTTTTGCCCCCTGTAAGCACATCAGCAGGACATTTTCCTTCCTGATATTTTTGGCGTACCTGGAACTTGGACCCCGTAAACATTGGCTTCTTTGAGACAATCCGTCAGTGTCAAGATGTCAGAAACCTCTGTTGTAGCCACATTCTCACCTTTCCACCTATGAACTCAGAAAAGTTCAAACAAGAGAACAGTGTGAAAAGTTTCTTTCTGCTGCTTTTACATTCCACTTTTCTTGGCAAAGTGGAACATGGAAATGACAAAATTGCTGTACCTGAATGTGTCACCTACACGATCCTGAAAGTAAATGAAATTGTCTTTGTCAATCCTCATAAGGTCTCCGCTGTTGAAGTACAGATCTCCCTTTTTGAAAACGTCACGGAGTCTCTTGCGCTCCGTTTGGTCTTCGTTCTGGGCATAGCCGACAAAGGGAGCTATGTTGGTAATCTTTGATACCAACAGTCCAGTCTCGCCTTTAACAAAAATATTATGACAAACAGTAGTGTTAAATACTGACTTCTCTGAGGTACAAGTTACATTTTTGTACTTTAGCTCACCTTTGGGTGCCTCGATGCAGAGACCGTCAGCACCTCGAATCACCTCATCACGCTCTGTATCATACTTGACGAGACTGTAAGGAAACAACATCTAGAAAAAAAAGGGACGATAAATTGTGTATCTTATCAGGGCGTAGATCAGGAACACCAAGTAAGACCTACAAAAATGTAGGCTTAAGTGTTCATCAAACATGAGACAGATGGGGGGATTCCCCAAAAAGTACTGCACATTTAATATTATAAGCCACTGTAACATTATGCAGTTTGAACTTTAACACTTTGCTCAAAGAAAAAAAAAAGTCAAATAGTGATTTGATTAAAATGCACTGCACATATATATGAAATATTAATTATACCCCAATAAATATTAAATACAAATGCAGTGAACCTAAGCAGCAGAACTGGACTGAACTGATTTTTTCACCTACCACTAGAGGGAGGACGAGTACTGCTGTTGGTACACATACCACTTTGAGACTCCCTATTAAATACTATACACACTGCACTACATATTTGCAGACAAAGAACGCAGTTGTTTCCTTACCCTGTGTACAAAATTGACCCTTCCGAGGGCTCCAATCTTCCCTGCATAGTTGACAAATCCTACATTCCCCTCGGTGGAGGCATAAAACTCGTTGACCTGAATGTTCCCGAAGCGGTCCAGAAACTCCCGCCATATCTCCCCTCGGATTCCATTTCCAATGGCCAGTCGTACTTTGTGATCCTTGTCATTTTCTTTCTGTATTTCAAGCAGAGACGGCATGGGTTTTAACAGCATTTTGTATCCAGTTGCAAATTGAGAAAGGTTGTTTGTATTCTTTGCATATCTCCAAAAGAGCAATACAAAACACATTTAATATTATTGTTATTACAATTATGGGAAGTTGTAGTAATTGGTATTGAAGATCGGATAAAAACGTACTGAACTTAAAAGTTAAATACAAATGAATGGTGCCTGAGCAGTGATTTATTTCACAAACCACTACTAGGGGAGCTTGTTCCACACTTTAAGAATCACCGATTTAGACTTATCCCCAAAAGTTTGAAGAAAACTATTTGAAAGCATTCCTTGACATGTCCTGACCCTTGACTTTAGCCACTCTCGGTCATGATTTTCAAACTTGATGCAGGATATTGCTCAAAATAAGCTTCTTTCGGATACACACGAGCCATTAATGCTCGAAAACTGGAGACGAGGATTAGAAGCTTGCATGTGCTGCCTCAGGAGCAAATGCAGTTGTGTGGCCCAATCACTTGGAACTTGGACAACAAGAAAGCATGTTTTTTGGCCAGTAAACACCTGTTTGCGTAGTCACCTATCTTGTAAGGGCCAAATTCAAGCCAGCAATTACACTTCAACTTCACTGAATCGACTGAAAATACACACAAAAAATATTGAAGCATCTGACCACTCACATTACTTCTGAGACCCAATAACCATGTTTCCTTTATATGGTCTTCCAGGGGTAAAGGCCAGCATCTATTCCGAGTGGTGACCGGATACAACCGATGTAGGGTCATGTGCTAAATTGAAGCTCCCTTGCATGTGATGCAATTAGATACTCTGAATGGCCGTGCATGACCAACTTACAGTATGCATGAATATGGTACATTCCTTTTATGAAGGTAAAATATGAGTACATGATCCAGAAGACGGGTTACGATTGTACGGACAACTAATAGTTACAGGTTATGTATCCATAAGAACTCATACAGTTCATACCCCTGCTGATTATGACGCAAAAGGCTGGAACCCGATAGGTGAGATTTAACGATTTCTATTTTGGTAAGCCAGCTGTGACAAGCTGAGGGAGTGGGAATGTGCAGATTTGGAAACTTATCTCCAACGGGATTTGTAATAAAAGGCAGCTTGGTGCAGGTTAGTTTTCAGTATTCTGGATGTGAATTTGTCATGAATGAAAATGTGATACAGTATTTCAAGCAGAGTGGAGGCATGGTGCCCACAAAGCTCTGCCAATGAAATACCATCCATGTCAGCTTCTCACTTCCACCAAAGTGGGAAGCATGTGAGGTGAGAGTTTGTGTTTTGATCACGTTTGCTAGTTAGTAGGGCTGGCTATTGTGGCCCAAAATTCAGATCACGATATAAATTGAATCGCTTCACGATAACTCTATATATTGTGATATAAACGCAAGTTTAAAAAAAAATTATGATTCAAGTATTTTTCAATGGGTTAATTTATTAAAAATGTAAAAAAAAAACAATTCTGACATTTATTTCTGTCTTTTATGCAAACAGTGTACATGTAGCTGTCATATTACTTCCACTCGAGACACTACATTTACGTGCTTAGTAGTTGGTTCAGTCTCCTGTTAAGTGTACTGTACCACCTAAGGACTTATTTTGGTGTTTCGCTTCCGCTACATTTCTCATTAGTTCAACGGTTAGCATGCTTTCTCTGTCTTCTCCTGTTATCTCTTCTCGCACGGTGTGTTTTAGCAGCTACTCCTCATCCCCTTTTGAGATAAGAAAATGATACTTGTCACAAGTATGAGGTGAGGATTAGTGACTTAGAGTAGCCGTGGCAGGACAGTGTCAGGCCGCGAGAGCAAACCAGCTGCAGTTCGCGCACTACTACTGTTTAGCTAGAGTGCGTGTGTGTGTGCGTGTGTGTGTGTGTGTGTGTGTGTAAGATGTGCCATTTACATTCAAGTCATTGTGGTTAATACAGATTTTGAGTAGTAAAGACCAACAAGACTCACCTTATTACCGGTATAAGATAGTGTTCTATAGAAAACAATTTTGAATCTGTGATTGTGAAAAATATTGCATTTGTTACAATCTTAAAAAAGAGCTAGAGAGAGAGGGAGAGAATACACTATTGTATTAAAAAGGTGACATTGTTTTGTGCTGGCAGCTCCTATAACCGAGTCAAACAACTTCCAATTGAACTTTTCTGAGAAAGTGCAAAAACACTTTGAACTTTACCTTGGGTGTGCTGCAGAGGTAGCGCATCACTTCTCCGATATACTGTACGACTGTAACATTGTATTTCCTGCAGTCATCCCAGAACTGAGAGGCCGAAAACTTCCTCTTCAGAATGATTGTGGACCCTCCAAACACAAGATCGTAAACATCAGTCATCAAACCCAACTATGACGGTGGTATTGGGCCAATGAAGTGTTAAAATAGTTTCCTCATACCATCGCCTTACTAAATCTGAATAAACAGTGGTTAACTTCCATATACAGTGTATGGGTAGGCCAGTCGAGTGCGAGTTAAAACGTTGCCATTGTAATAAATACGGGTTGTAGGAACTGATTATCCTTGAATGACTTCCCATCATTTTGAAATACAGTGGACCCCGTTATTCGCAGAGGATAGACACCAGGTCAGGTAGCAAATAGTGCAATTGCATTAATAATTGACGGTCATTCTAACTTGAATAAACGACAATGATGCTTGTTGAAAGTAAAGTTTAAAAAAGGTCAAGGTTAGCTAGATAACTTAATAGATATTTAACTCATACTTATTGTAACTCCACCCATTTTATACCACTACAACATGCAATTAGCCATCAAACTTTGCCTACAACCTGAAAAAGTATATCTTGCCTGAAGTGTTTTGTGTTATTTCAGCTACATTATCTCTGCTGTATGCCCTCATGGGCAGCACAGGTCGCAAGAGAGCAGCAAAACATAAATGTGATGTTGTAGCTAGCTACAAACAAAGGTGGGCTATGAGATGTTTATTCTGTTTAGCCACATTAGTTAAGAAGTATTATGACCCAGCGTCAACCCTGACCAGCGGTCTACTATGGACTGTAATTCCATTGTAAATTACTTAACATACTGTATCTTAGACCGCACGTGTACCTCTGACATAACAATGTGATCTTTAGCCTTTTAAGGAAAAAAAAATAAATTCATAAGGTCGAGGTTATCCACCGTTGTTTAAATCAAATCTGTTCAGATTATTTCTTCTCTGCGTCAAAAGACTAATTCATTTGGATTCCAGTAGCAGAAAACGTAACACTTTGTGGAGGAATGATCAGATGGGAGTGCAGGAAGTACATCATTTCATTAAATTGACCGAAACAGATTCTGGGCTTGTCAATTTGCTAGGAAATCATTTCTGAAAAGTAATTTTATAAAAATTTAGCAAACTTGTTTTTTGGTGTGAAATTTCAGGGTGAACCAAATACGCACCATAATCTTTAAAGAACTGAATTTGACTTTCTCCAAATTGTTGAAACCAGAAGTGTAAATTTTACATTTTGCAGGAGGCTACTTGAGGCTGCTCGATTCTAACCAGAAACTAAACAGCAAAATTCACAACAGGCATTTGCTCCATGGATCACCCAGTGTCTGTTGTTTTTATGTGCAATATGTAGGGCTGCACATGGCGGCTTATCTCATGGGGCTCCAACGTACCTCCAAAAAACAAAAACTATCTGCTACTTGAAATAGTTTTCTATTGTAACCATAACATCTAAATCAGTGGCATTTGCATGTGTTTTCAAAAGGTCAAATTAAATTCACCTGTCGTGCATTTTAGGTTCATCATGAAATTTCAACCCAAAGCCCAATGTCCCAAACTTTTTTTTTGAGTCGCAGGTTTTCTTTTTTGTAAGTACCGGTACTGTATATGACTGCAAACTCTTGGAAAAGCTTGGAAACATTCATTCATTCATCCTCCGAACCGCTTGATCCTCACTAGGGTCGCAGGGGGTGCTGGAGCCTATCCCAGCCGTCTCCGGGCAGTAGGCGGGGGACACCCTGAACCAGTTGCCAGCCAATCGCAGGGCACACAGAGACGAACAACCATCCACGCTCACACTCACACCTAGGGACGATTTAGAGTGCTCAATCAGCCTGCCATGCATGTCTTTGGAATGTGGGAGGAAACCGGAGCGCTTGGAAACATGGTGAAAAAAATTGATGAACAATGATTTTCTTTTTCAAAGGCATTATTGTTCTCACAACAGATAAAAAGAAACGAACAGCATTTGCACAATAGTTGTGACAGAAGTATTGTGTGATTCTTTGGTGTCCCGTGCCAGGGAACAAAGCTGTTCATCCTTATGAGGTCAAAAGTGGGTTGAACTATTTCAAGGGATGTGGTATACAGGGAATTTTCACTCAGATTGGATTTAAACCCAAAGTGTTTTTGTTTTTTTAATGTATGCTAGTGTGGGAGGGAGAGAGCATGGGATGAAATATTTTCACCATGAATTTTCTGTAGCGTTGAGTTTGAGTCTTTGGGAAGGCCAGCCGAAAGGCTTAATTTCAAGTTGCTTCATTCAGTGGGAAACACTCTGATTCAGGCACCAAATCAGAATTTGACGTGAAAACTTGAGGTGTTATAATAGGTAGACTTTTCATACACTCACCTGTTTCAATGGAGCCGATAAAGCCTATGATGAATCCTGCTGTGTGGTACAGAGGCAAGTTGAGATAAATGACGTCACTCGACGAAACACCATTTGCAGATAAAACAGCAAGAGCTATTAGAAGGCGGTTCTGGTTGACCACTGCTGCTTTGGGCAGGCCTGCAACCCACAACATAAACAATTTACCTTTAGGGGTTGTCTTCAAGGGTATGGTAATCGCCCTGTTGTCTAGAATACAGGGGATGAGAACTACCAATCCAGTACCTGTGGTCCCAGATGTGTAAATATAAACGGCAGGACTTTTGTATGTGATGTGTGCTCTGAGTGAGCACGGAATGGCGGCGTCTGATGCTTGATCCACTTTATCGGAGAAGCTTTGGATGCCAGGTGTATCACAGCTTTGGACCATTAGGAGCACGAGGACTCCTTGCTCTCGAAGAGATGGCAGAACATCCTCTACCGCTTCCTTCAGGCCTGCGGGACACATACGCTATTAGATTTCGCACAATTAGGATTTTGGAGCCAATCAGCATTTGGCGAGTACACACACACACACACACACACACACACATATATAAACCAGATAACCGGCGCCTTACCAACTGAGCTATCCAGCCGCTTATATGTGTGTGTGTATATATATAATATAATGGTTGCCAGCCAATCACAGGGCACAAACAACCATTCACACACACAATCACACCTAAGGACAATTTAGAGAAGGGTTGTCAAACTTATTTTTGTTGTGGGCCACATTTTAGTTACCGTTTCACTTGGAGGGCCGTTAGGACTGAAACCAAAAATTTAAAAAGTCAATAATAACGTTTTTTTCCCAACTATTATTGTTACTGTAATGAGGGGTTTGGTTACGAGATAATACTTACAATGTATCTCTTGTTTATTAGATATGGGAATTTTTTTTTATTTTGGAAGAGATTTTAGCAAGCATCATGGAAGTTGACATGTTTGATCTGCTTACGCGGGCTACATAAAATGATGCAGCGGGCCAGATCTGGACCCCGGGCCTTGAGAGTGACACCTGTGATTTTGAGTGTTCCATTAACCTGACATGCATGTTTTTGGAATGTGGGAGGAAAGCAGGCATGAGGAGAACATGAGAACTCTATACAAGAAGGCCACAGCCCGGAATCAAACCCTGGACATCTGTCATGTGCTAACCAGTCGACCACCGTACCCTCACGTTTTGAAGTCTTGAGACCAGAGTTGCAGGTATTGAACCTTTTTAGACTATGTTATTCTGTCAATTGAGCCATCAGAAATTGAATAAACGCTTATTGCAAGTTTTGTGAGAGGGGTAATTTCAGACCCACCAACAAACCCCTGAGCACATGACTGACATGGCAGCACATGGAGGCTGGAATATGAGTGGATACTGGCAGCAGTGCAGTAAAGAGTAATACTAAGAAATGAAATTAATAGAGTAATACTAAGAAATGAAATTAATACACTTCCATTTAACTAAGTTATTATGTTACATGTTAACCATGTAAATATTAGAACTTGGGTTGTACATGTACAGTATAGGTCAGCAGGAAGTAGGCCTTGCTGGCCTCTCAAGCAAGGGGAATGTGCATGACCACACACTCGTGGCTTCAAGTTTACCTGCAGCTGCAATGAGCACCCTGGCCTTGCTGCAGTTGAAGCAGTGCAGCAGAGACTTGGTTCGGATGTTGTAGTTTAGCAGGGCCACCGGAGAGCCCAGCTTGGCCAAGGCCAGCCAGGTAAAAATGAAGGCGGGCTCGTTGGGCATAAACAGGGCCACGGCGTCTCCGGCTGTGTAGCCCGGATGGGCCAGGAGCGCGTTCGCCACCCGGTTGCTCGTCCGATCCGTCGACGCGAACGTGTAAACGTCATTCTCGAACACCACGAACGGTTTGTCCGGTCGCGTCACGGTTTGCTCCAAAAAGCGGTCCAAAGCAAAGAAGACGGATCGCCTGCGCCTCCACGCGAACTTGAGCAGAATCCTCACAAGATCTCTGATATATAAGATATCCGCCCAAAGATAGGGAGAAAGTCGTTTAACAGTCAAAGCTACTAGGGGGAGAGCAGCAACAAGAGCTGAACACAAATATATCCACATGGTGTTTTGATAAGGTCGCAAGACTGCTCCAGGCGAAAAAAAAAGTGCCTCGCCCCGTAGCGAAGTAGGGAATGTGGTAAATATTTTTTTTTGGTGGAGGAGTGGGTGGAGCATTTAGTACTCCGAAATCACCAGAAGTGGGAAAAAGTAATCGAAATCTGTAACCTAACAGTAAGTGCAAATACTGACTTTCAAAAGTGGAAGTAGTGATTCAACTTGTCTACCCAAGACTCTGAAACGAATTTACAAAAGCAGAGGAGGCAATAGTACTGTACTCACATTCTGTACTTGTGCGGCCAGCGAAAACCCTAAATGTTTAAATATTTACACTTACTGTTAGGTACAAATCGCATTTTTTTAGGTCTAAAAAAAGTTTTTTAGGTCTAAAAAATGCGATTAGCGACAGTGAATGTACTTGCATGTATGATTTCACAAGGCACGCAAGTACTTTTTTCACGAAGGATACCTCTGGATAATTTTTTTCTGCAAATAAATAATATCATTTAACTGCATTTCATGTTTACTTGGGTTATCTTTATCTGATATTGATCAAATGTATAAGCCAAAAGTCACTTCACTTTGTTAAAATAGGCAGCTCCTACTTAATTCAACATGCCCGCATTGCAGCACGACATAACAAGACATACCGGTAAATGTTGTACAGAGGATAACCCGCATACCATAAAAGCTAGCCCTTAACTGTTTTTCCATGGCAAAAGCAATAATGACCTTAATCAGGCCTCAAGCTCAACAGATTTGTCTGTATTATATCATATCCTATGGGCTGGACACAAGATATTCAACTGTCTGATTTATCATGCATATCAATCCACAATTTCATTATTACAGTGCATTTTACTGTCTCTTTCAGAATAAACAGGTATGCAAGTGTAGACATCAAAGTGCTGAGCATCCCATAAAAAGGATCCTTCTTCATATTGAGAATACACAAACACCCTCCCCCAGACAAAACCAATGCATGCTGAATAATTATGGTTAAAGATACTGCAATCACATGCTGTTCATAAATAGTCAGGATTGTATTCAATGGCTCCAACCAAGTGATGGTGTCATGATCGTGAATATGTCAAAGTTTACCAAGTTCAGGGTGGTGGACACATGCTGATAATATGACCCAAGTTGAGCATACCCACACACCCACAAAGTCAGCAAAGGCCCAATTACGGGACGGGATGATTATCCTGACCTGGTGTGAGGTGTGTTAAGATTGAATTTCGCACCGGAACTTCTCAGAAAATGGCCGAGGCTGACAAGTGTAAATATTTATGATCGCAAATTCCTTATTGTGACATGAAATGGTTGGGAAGCTGGTGAGGCAAAACTACCAGTGGGCATTTTGCTGCTACTGGTAGGGTCCATCTAATAGGCTACTCTTGCATGACGCATGCCATGTGCTGGGGCTAGTAGTGTTGACGTAAAAGTCATTACTTATTTACGAGTAGGGCTATATTGCATAATAATAGGCAAAAAGGCACGAGCAAAAATGAGGCTAAGACAGGCATTCTACTCTGCTGAATTGTCTTGTGAGAACAAAGAGCATACTACATGTAGTACCTGGACCTTAAGCAGTCTGATCATTTATTCAATATCCTTAATATCCAGCTTAAGGTTGTACTAGTATGCCACAAGTGGCAATAGTGGTGGAAAAAACATTACTGGGTCACCATAGTTGTTATTCTTGTGCAGTGAATCTTCTTAGGAGTGTACTAGTATAAGGACCTAATACAGTATACTATTACCGGTACACTGTACTGTAAATGCTCAAACGGCGTGTCACACATGTGGTCAGATAAATGGAAACATTGACTTCAATTTTTTTCTTTAAACAGTTCAACCATGCTGTACGTCTGTGCTCTCCTGAGAGCCATACTTGTTAATCCAAGTGACCATTGGACCAAATGATGCTATTGGGATCTCAGTGCCTCTGTTGACCTTTGGACATCAGCAAAAGATGTTCCCTATTTTAGAGGCCAACGTAATATCAGCAGTGCCGAGGTTGTGAAACTCTAGTGAGCACAGTCCAGTCAAGCATGTGGTGACAGCGCCTGCACTGCTGGGTTATCTATACACCTCTTTGATTATGTCTATTCCCTTTTCCCACCATTTGTTCCTCTCTTTTCATGTGATTGATGAAGCTGATAATTAGCCTGAATTGCCAAGGGCAGTCATTTATTTATTTATTTATTACGGTAGCTGTGAGGTAAAGTGAGATACAGTCATCCAGACAAAAACCAAGCTGTTCAAGTTCAAGAAATTCAAGTGACTCAGGGAGAACAGCTAGTAGGTATTCTCGACGTATTTGGACTTATGAGTAACCTACACTTAACGTGTTTGAACGTGTGCAACGATCGCATAACTTACCTATTACTTATGGCCTGCGTATACGGGACGTATAGCCATACGCTGACATACGTCGAGAAATTTTAAGCATGCTTAAAATTTCTCGACGACTCGACGTATTTCGACGTATACCAACGTGCTTCAGCGTGCTGTTACGTATACAAAACTTACCCATAACTTATTCGACGTACGCCAGCGTATTTGCCAAATTTTTCCTACGTCGGCATACGCTGGCTAAATCGTCAAGGTGTGACAGGGGCTTGAAACGTCGGCGCCAGCCTTTTATAGACTACGCCACGTGATCGTCGGCAATACGCTGCTGCACGCTATGCATAAATTAGACTATCGTTGGGCATAAGTTGTGTACGCCGGCAACACGCTAGGCATTCGTTGGAATAAGTTATCTATAAGTTATCGAAACGTTCTATATAAGATGCAGTAAAATTAGGCCCCCATAAAGGATACGGGCGAATTCCACTTTGTACTTTTTTGTTTGGAAATAAAGCTTTGTGACAATGCAGGTGATTGCTGGAATAGGCAAAGTTGGAAAAGGAAGTAAATATCTCCAGAATTGGCGGTGTGCTTTTTGATTTTTTTCTCTCTCAAATTTTTCCGCTCAATGTTGGCAGAAGCCTCATCAATCTGTCAAGGCCTTTTGAGGTCTCCAGCTTCACACATTGAAGGTGACAATGTAAGTGTGCAATTCCTGTGAAAGTCTTGATCCACAGATTCAATGCTGCCTGGCCCTAAGGATCCTGTGAATTTCACACATTGTATAGTCAAATGCAAAACACGCTTAGTGCTCATGCTAAAGTCAACGTAATAGCCCACTGACATGTTAACGGGAAGTTAGTATCAACTTTGGGGGCAATATTCTTTCAAACAACAAATATTGACACACAAAAGCTGTAAAAAGACAAACACACATGTAAGATAAAACTACTTAAAGGTACAAATTCTTCCCAATCCGTGGAAAACTAGTGATACTAATCAAGCTACCGGTAATTCGCAAATTCTAAGCTTGTACTCCATGCACAGCACCACACTGCCCCTAAGGGGTCGAAACGCACAGAAACAGCTGGTACTCATTTCTTTTAATTGATTTTACAATTGCTATTATTTTTTGCTTGCTAATATTTACTTTCTTGATCATTTATGTTCTTGTTGTCTTTTCGTTATATTAAAAGTTGAATATTCAAGGATTTGTTCATTGTTGCTGTCATACCAGCACAAGTTTCTACATGAAATGATGCAAAATATAATCTCCGGGCTGCCAGGTCATCCCAGTAAGTCCCAAGACTTTTGAATATAAAGATACAATTATAGCATAAGATTCAATTAATATATTAAAGAGAAAAGGAGATGCTTAATCATGGTTTGAAGGTGTACAAAGGTGCAAGGCATCAAAGGTGTAGATGTATCACAATAAAAATGCAAGACACTTGAATTTCACATAATATTTACAGTGTTACTAGACCATTCTGCACTATCTTGTTTGCATGTAAGAGTAACAAGTAATGAACAGACATGAATAGTAGTCTCGACCATGGATGGGAAACTTAGTGCACTTTAAACCAACTGTTCTTATGAAGAAACCCCCCCTCATCTGTTTGTGTACTTTTTGGCCACTTTTGAATTCCCAGTGTCAGGTTCAAGAATGAGCCCAATAATGTTTTGGATCCCCAAAATGCAGCGGCAAACAAAATGCGAACAAAATGTCTCTTATCAAAAACGTAAAACCGACAATGCTCATACCAAAATCGCTGGTCACAAAGAGCCAGGAAAAACAAGGCATAAACAAAAAGCACTTGCAAAGGGCAAAGTAATCGTAACATCGGAGAATACAAACGAAATGAGTTCAGTTCACATCACAAACAAAAGCAAGATCAAATAACTAAACTATGACTATACTTACAAAACGAGAAACTAAGAGAGCAAGAACAACTACGACAAGATTGAGAGGTCGCGAAAACAACACTTGAGCAGGAACAGCAAACAAAGTCGAGAATCCGACGGTGAGACAAGGCAGCTTGGCAGTGCTTAACAACGTGGCAGGGTTTGCTTGCAAATAAGGGACATTTGCGACTGCTGGAGGGAAACACCCTTCACTCCAATTGGAGTTGAAACAAAACAAACACACACAGAACATGACACCCAGGCTACAATGTAATATTGATTTTTTTTTCCATCTTAGGATGTTAATCATTATAATTTGTGGACGTTACAAATAGTTCTTTGGTGTCATAATTAACTGTTGTGCTAAATTTCCAATATTTTTTTTAACATGAATTCATGACTTTGACTTCTGGTGGAAACATTAAAATCCCTATTAGGGTAGTTCCATCCATCCATTTTCTAATCCGCTCATCCTCAGGAGGGTCGTGGGCATGCTGGCGCCTATCCCAGCTGTCTTCGGGCAGTTGGCGGGGTACACCCTGAACTGGCTGCCAACCAATTGCAGGGCAAACATAGACAAACAACCATTCACACTCACGATCACAATTTAGAGTGTTTGGTCAACCTACCATAACTGTTTTTGAAATGTAGCAATAAACCCAGATACCCGGGACAAAACCCACGCAGGCACGGGGAGATCATGCAAACCCCACACAAGAAGGCCGGACCCGGAATCAAACCTTGCACCTCTGTCTTGTGCTAACCATTCGACCGCTGTTCCAACCCTATTATTTCCATTGATGCTAAGATCAAGTGCTCATGATCAAGTAGGTCTGCTACATGTACATGCAATTGTACACATTTCGGTACATACTTAGTAAACATTTCACCTCCTTGTGTATGTTGCCAGGGGTGACAAGTTGATTTTCTTTTCTAATGGAAAAAAAACAGGTCAAGTGCTACTAATTGGTATGACTGATGTAATTGCATCTTAACCCTTGAGAACCCACGGGGTCTAATTTGGCCCCTATAAATTCTGCTACTCAAATGCTACCCTTAAATCCCAAAGGGTCAAATTTGGCCCAAATCCTAAATTAGGATTAAAACATTAAATATTTGACAAAACATATATTTTTGTGTTCAGTGAACATATAGCAGTCATTTAATGCATAATTCATCATTTTCCAAAGAAGAAAAGGGTTCTTGGGTTCTCCAGGGTTAAATCTGATTTGAAAGGGGAATATTTATGTTGTTTTAACCATCCCTGGTCTAGTCAGTTATTTTACAACATAGTATGTACCTTTAGGTACAGATTTGCTTATAAAGGGCACCCTAAGGTACATACAGAACAATTTGGACCCTATTCCACAAATTTGCCTACAAATAGGACAAATCGTTAGAGTACCGATATGTACTCTGTCTAAAGGATACAATAATGTATCCTACTGCCCAGGGAAAAGCCATTTGATCTTGAAAAAATTTAGCACCATCTGTCAGTGTCAAGGGGGAGCATAATATGTAAAAAAATGTTACGCTTAAAAATGATGTGAAAATTACAAAGCTCCCATTCATGGTGCTGTTCACCCGATATCCTTTACAAAAACATTCAGTTTCAAAGGGGCTGTTTATCCCCGTCCAAGTAATGATTCTTGCAACATTTTCAGACGCTCTCCTTGGAAACCTTTAGCGCCAGTCGGCCAGTTGATAAGAATTTGCTGGTGTAAGGGATTGTGTTTCAGAAATGCTTCTTTCCTCAAGTCACGTTGCCGCACAACCTGCAGCCGACCAATGATTTTGCAGGCACGTAAACACGATGCTATAAAACCTGCGGAGAGTCCAGGCGTCTTCATTCTAAAAAAGGGAGCCTAGAGGACCGCTAGCCACCTTTGAAGTCACACTAAATCACCATTGGGCTATAATGCTGCGAGTGAGGTGTTTGAGAGGAGGGAGCCGAGGGGCCGAGGCTGCCCATCTGATCGGAGCTATGGTTTGTATTTTGTTTCTTTCACAAAAAACCCCAACAACTATTCTTTAATTTGCATGTAGGTAAGCGCACTACTTTATATTTTCACTTCATTGGACTTGTATGTTTGCGTTTGGGAGAGTGTCCCTGAGTGACATGTCAGCTGTGATGCACAGATGCACTCTCAAACTCATTGACACCGGAGCTGCTTCTGAGCCAGCAAAACGATATTGCGTCTATCTGAACGGAGATAAGGAATCTCACTCGCACGTGTACTTTGGGATCAACGTTTCTTTGCATCGATAGGCAGTCCGAAGGGTCAGCCCCTTAGTCTATGGAAAGCCTAGAATAACGTAAAGCCTGCCTATTTAATGTAATTTGCTTAGGATAGTGATTCTCAAATTGTGGCTCCCTTTAGTGATACACAAAATAAACACTGAATCAAAAGTTCAAACTGTGCATAATGTAACAGTGGCTTCAACTTTTTTTTTAATCCAGTGCAGTGCATTCTTTAAGTACAGTTCAGTTGTATTTAAAATTTAAATCCAATATATTTACCTTGAATGTTTTTGAACTGTTTGAACTATGCTACACTTAATATCTAGTTTATGGTGAGTGTACGAGTGGACGCTTTGCCCTGACAAGTTGAGACAACTAGGGCGCACTAGTAGAATGACTACCGTATCTCTGCACACTAGTTGGACAACTTTGGCATAAAAGTAAGACAACAACATTCTACTGTATTAGAGAAACAAAACTGAGCAGAGTAATTGACATCTGTGCATTATAAGTACGACTAGTGAAGCACTAGATGTTAACTGGTTGAATTTTAAAATGTTCCCACTGGTATTAGTAACATGTAGTTCTGCACTGAAAAAGGTTTTTGTTGAATTTACTCAACGTCAAGTGGGTGCACAAAATAAATCATCTGGATCCACATACATTTTTTAAGTTGACTGTACACTGACTTAAAAATGTATCTGAATCCAGATGACTTATTATGTAAAATCACTTGACAAAATAAAATTGAGTAAATTCAACACACCTTTTTTCATGTACGTTAGTTTCACTGTTTATTCAATATTCTTGATCTTGACTACGTAAGTACTTAAATGGCTTTGCATAAGTTCCTTGACAGCCAACTTAAGGAAATTCAGGATGTTACTTGCAGGGTTGGGAGGTTTACTTTAGAAATGGATTCCAAAACAGTTGCTAGTTAACTGTTTAAAAAAATATAGTTCATAATGTAATCCAAGAAATTGATAATCGTGTAACTTGATTACTTTGAATTACTTTTTGATTATTCCGTGGCCAAATATGTATTATAAAGACAAAAGAAATACATACATTTCAGTACAATACATATTCATATATTTTCTGTCTTAGAGCTGCTGAATATGCATGGTTTTGTAATGTTACCCCTTTTCTAACCTGAATATTTGGGCATATAAATGTGTATCAGAGTATCTCCATTGAAATTTACATTGGTCTGTGTTCAGTGCATGCGCTATCTGCAAGTAATTTTGTCTTTTGAGTGTGTGTGGAATCTATTTATTCATATTATTCACTCTGATAATAAAGGATACCAGTATATCGGGGGCGTATTGTAACCAAAAATAGATAAAAAATATATTTGAACGTTTTTTACATTTATTTATATGGGGAGGGGGGGGGGCGTATTATACACGGGTATGTTTTATACATGAAATATTAAAGTAAGACCTATAGTGAATATGATCCAAAACAGTCACCATCCATTCCCTTTAAATCACTTTGAAACCGAGCGCTTTAAGACCATCCTGTATCCAGTGACCCGTGTCATTCCCTTGTGGGCCAACAAAAATCTTATGCAGAATGAGCAATTGCAGTCCATTGAGCTACTGTATATTATGAGCGGTCATCCTCTTAACTCCGGGAAAGCTTGTTTGGCCAAGAGTGGGCAAGGACAGGACTTTCAGGTTTCTCTCCTGGCATGATAAAATGTATTAAATATTTTCATAAGATATTTTAAGATTGTACTTGGTGTTACTTATTTGAGAACCAGTAGCCTCGCGACATGTCGCTCCTCATATATGCCGAATGGAAATCATGTCAATTTTTTGAGACGCTGTGTGATTTTTCACTTCTCAGTCTCTATATCAATATTCCTTGGGATATATGCAATATGAAAACTAAATGACTAGTCCTTTCACCTCATGCTAACATGATCCACAATAACACCCCTTCATCCCCAGGTGGGCCGTGCAGCAACTGGTTGGGTGCAGCGGGCCTTCCAGAGCACCTCCAGCGCCGCAGCTGCTCAAACACAGCCGACCTTTGAAGACGACCATGTTACTGAGCCTGCACAGCAGGAGTGTCCTGTTAGCAGTTACAATGAATGGGACCCTCTTGAGGAGGTCATCGTGGGCCGTGCTGAAAATGCCCGTGTTCCTCCCTTCACTGTGGAAGTGAAAGTAAGGGGGGTTTGTTGTTGGTAAAATAACACCAAATTATACTCGCAGGACACCGAACTACACCAGTGTAATCTGAGCGTGCATGTGTGTGCAAAATGCGACTGATTCGTTTTCTGTCCCTGAAATTTCCTCCCAGGCAAACACATATGAGAAGTACTGGTCCTTCTATCAGAAGTACGGGGGCCAACCTTTTCCTGCGGACCACTTGAGAAAAGCAGTTTCTGAGATAGAGGAAATGTGCAACATTCTCCATCACGAGGGTGTGAATGTGAGGAGACCAGAGCCGATTGACTGGTCCATGGAATACAAAACTCCGGACTTCCAATCATCAGGTTTCTTTTCAAAGTTTTTGTTCTATAGGTTTTAATTGCTGCTTTATGTTGACATTATTTTGTTTTCTTTTCATTTTTATAAAGCACTGTGTCAGTTGCGATTGTTTTTTTTTTTTTACAAAGTACTCTATAACGTTGAATTGAGGTATATAAAGAAAAAATGTCTGATCTCAAATATATATAAATGTATGCAAATGTATTTAAGGGCTGAGTCATGTCACAAATCGCATCTGAACGCTAATAATTTTATTGTGAAAATTATGCATCCACCAATCCGACTTTTTTCAGGTAGGGTGTGAATAAAAGATCTTATATTTGAGTACTCACGCATATGCAGTACCGGTACTTGATAATGCCATCGCATCTTGCAATTGTGATGAAAAGGAATCTTATTTTAATCAAATATTATTCAAAAGCACAAAAGACAAATGTTTCTTTAACGTGGCATATATTGTCTGTTCCACACTGCAGGTTTTACTTACTTTACTAAATGTAGCATGCAAGGCATTTCAGTTCTATAATAAAACTGTGACCCATTATCAAGTCATGGCTATGATTAGATCAGATCTCACATTTATCCATGCACATAAGGACAGAGCCCTGTTGCAAAATTCAACCCCCCGCCCCTCCAAAAAATGCCTCTGTAATCCCGCAACAGTTTCATATCATTTCAAATTACAACAATCCTCTCAAAATGATTTTGAAAAAATGCACCCAGTGTACAGCATAGCCTCTCTCATGACCTCTTCCACGAACAACCCAGGCTAAATTTAACTCCTCCCCGACATACTAAGATTGTCTCTCAGTCGAGATGTCTCACTTAAACATAAATTTAGATATTTGGCCCCGATGTGCAGTAACCCTCCTTAAATCTTTGGTGTTGACGATGAGTGAAATCCATGATAGAAATACCCTAGTGTGCCGCGATCTACTGGAATTTTACACAAAAATAAACAGGAGGCAAAACTATACAGTTACAGTGGACCTCCGCACACTTGCAGTTTAGTTCCCTCGATTTACCTCCGTTTTCCAAAGGAAGAAACATTTGTTTTTCCCAAATTGTATTTTAATAGGCATCAATGACATGCAGACTTTCGATATTCGCTATAAATCTTGCCAAAG
This sequence comes from Hippocampus mohnikei, assembly GCA_026261675.1. Classification (NCBI taxonomy): domain Eukaryota; kingdom Metazoa; phylum Chordata; class Actinopteri; order Syngnathiformes; family Syngnathidae; genus Hippocampus; species Hippocampus mohnikei. Next base: position 163,692 of record JAKGUB010000803.1, read on the forward strand.
CAATCTGCGAAATAAAGGGGCCATGAAATTTACCGTCCAGTTTTGCTATTAACCATGGCTTTGGCATCCCAGGTCCATTTCAAAAAGTGTACAATAAAATCAAATCTGAGAATTCGCAAACCGCGTATAGCGAGAGGCTTACCCGATGAGAAAATGTGGTATGAAGGATGGTATGTTGTTTTGTAGGCATGTATGCAGCCATGCCCCGAGATATCCTAATGGTTGTAGGAAATGAGATCATCGAGGCTCCAATGGCGTGGAGGGCTCGCTTCTTCGAGTACCGAGCATACCGGCCTTTGATCAAGGAGTACTTTAGAAAAGGTGCTAAATGGACCACTGCTCCCAAGCCCACGATGGCCGATGACCTGTACGATCAGGTGATGCCTTATAGTGGTGGCCCAAACCATGTTTCTATCTTTTTAATCTAAATAACACTGGATTTGTTTTGGTCTATCCCTTAGGACTACCCCATCCGCACAGTTGAGGACAGACACAAGCTGGCCGCTCAGGGCAAATTTGTGACCACTGAGCACGAGCCCTGCTTTGACGCTGCTGATTTCATTCGAGCTGGCAAGGACCTTTTTGTCCAGAGAAGTCAGGTACAGTCAGGAGGAGGCGACTCAAGTAATTTTATTCCTCTACAGCTTGGCCTTGACTGTGAGTCATATGAGTGCGTTCCAAGCGGGGCCTGCAACGTGAAGATTGAAAGATTAGATTGAGGACAATTTGCTACTGTTAGACTTCAGCCTTTGCTTTACAGTAAATCAAAGACAGTTTGTGGTGGGTTGATAGATGTAAAAGAAAAGGATGCGTGTTCAGTGATTGCATGAGGGTGGGGGTAAAAGGTGGGGCACCAGCCGTTTCAGGGAGGCAACATACAAGTCTAATCTACATTACTCTCTTACTGCACTTTTAAGTCTAAGTGCTCTTCCAACAGTGAAACTACTGAAACATTTCTGCTCTGTATTACAGCGGTACCTCGACTTACGAGAAATGAGCACTAGTGCCAAATGGCGACAGTGAGCTTCACAATAAGCAGCAGATATTTCGCAATTTTCCGTGATTGCTTAAAGCAATTTAGTACCATTCCTAGATAAAGTTGAAACATACAACAAAGAGAATTACACGTTGTGTTTTTAACCTACTCACATAATTTACTGAAGCTTAATGCCAACACTGGATACAAAATGTCATAGACAGGCTAGTGATACCAGCATTGATGCTGTGGCATTTGCAACGCTTTACATAATGGATATTTAAAGACAAAAGGTGCAGCAAGAACTTGACACTATAATCATACTTTATGGCATATATTCTTTATCCTCTGCAAATATTATTACAATTTACTGAGTCACTTAGTTGTGAAACTCTTCTTCATGTATTATGTAGTCCCCACAGAAATTTGCCAGGGGATTTTTAAAGTTACGGTAGTTCTCTACGGAATTAAAAGCAGTCTGTGCAAATAGGGGTGAGGTGGAGAATATTTACATGTTATTTTCATCCCCGCGGCTGGATGTTGCTCCAGCATGCCCTGCGACCCTTGTCAGGATGAGCGGATCAGAAAATGGATGGATGGATTACTGAAATCTACCCTAGAGAGACAAAGAGCACAACAATGTTGATTTATTTAAAACCAGGATCTCGCGCAATGTTTTGGTTTTGCATATAATTTCCAAAAATAATTCTTACTTCATTAGTACACTAATTTGCTTTATAACTGTTCATTTTAGGTCATTTTTTTAATGCCCGCGGAAAATCAACTTTCAAACTGCGGAATCAAGATTTGCTCGCCGCATAAACAGTAGCGTTCTCCGCGGAATCCATACTTTTTCTCTGCTGATTGCTGGCATTTGTCAATTTATCTGGTTCAAGTCTAACTCACGTCAAATCTCATTCAGACTTGAATGTAATTTTCATTTGACTTCAGTTCGACTAATGCGCAACCATGTTACAAGAAGCTCACTTAGTTGATTGTCTGTATGATGCAGGTTACAAATTACATGGGAATCGAGTGGATGCGCCGTCACCTGGCGCCGGACTACAACATCCACATCATCTCATTCAAAGACCCGAACCCCATGCACATTGATGCCACTTTCAACATCATCGGGCCAGGACTCGTGCTGTCAAATCCTGATCGGCCATGTCGCCAGGTAAGACTGGAATTTCCCATCTACTGTATGTAAGTCAGAAAAACCTGCTGAAGCAGTTTTTTGTTATCTAAGGCTAAACAGAAACTTTTTTTTTGTAATAAAAAGTTTCTGTCTATAATTATGGTATGCATGACAGATTTTGAGGGCTCCCTAATCCAAAAGTTCTCAAAGATCCACTGTGGTTTGGTTGCCAGTACGTGCCCTTCCATCCTATCATTTCCCGATGGGAGTTTCTCACTTTTATTTCATTCTGTCAAGACGTTTTACGAATAAAACATGCAGCTTTGGACACATTTGTGGCCACGGCAGGGTCAAATGAAGCTGCTCTGTGAGGGCGGACATGCAGTATTCTGTCACTCGATAATATTAGTTATCTGTCAACAACCAATTCAGTAATCCATCTCTTGTACCAGGACATGCAAAAGAGCCCGTTATTCACCCACTGTACACACTGCACACTGTGCTCACATTGCCATAAAATGCTCTCTCTCTCTCTCTCTCTCTCTCTCTCTCTCTCTCTCTCTCGTAAACGCATGGTTTAGCTTTCGAAGTGTTGCCTGCCCCCTGTCCAACTACAGACTGCCTCCAGGCTTTGATAAGCCCTGTTAAAAACTACCAGGTTTAGTTGGATCTACAACATTTTAATATGCCTGACTCGATTTCTCATCCGTACTGTGACTGCTAGGACAAAACACTTTGCCACTTTGAAATCCCATCCACGTTTACACATTCCTTGTGAATGTGTGATAAGATCATCGTTTTGGTTTTTTTTTTTTTCAATGTTAGAGGTTATGACAGCTGGTGACTAAGTCATTTTGTTATTATTTTCCCAGATTGACATGTTCAAGAAAGCAGGCTGGACTGTTGTAAAACCTCCAACACCTCTGATTCCTGATGGTGGGTACTGACTGTAGTTGAATGCATCTTATCTTACACAAGTGAATATCACCATAAGGGGCTCTTGAGAAAATGTCATCACAAAAAGCACATATTATTTTTGTTATTGCGAGTGAACATATTTCTTCTTTTTCATTGATTAAATGCAAACGGCAAAATATATAAGCTTGCTGACGGGGTGGACAGTACAGGCTACATTTCAAATTATGCAAGGTTTTATTTTCAATTAATATTTCACTGTGACAGGCTGACCAGGATGAACTTTGAAAATTCCTGAACACATTATTCCATGATTACATTGGTTGCATGTTTGTGTAGATCACCCTCTTTGGATGTCCTCCAAATGGCTGTCGATGAATGTTCTGATGCTGGATGAGAAGCGTGTCATGGTTGATGCCAATGAATCCACCATTCAGAAAATGTTCGAGAACCTCGGTGAGTTTAACGGGTACATTGCTGATCCCAATTACCGATGAGCAGTGTTATACATCAATTTTGGTTGATTTTTGTGTGACGAAGGTATAAAGACCATAAAGGTGAACATTCGCCATGCCAACTCGCTGGGTGGCGGCTTCCACTGCTGGACTACTGATGTCCGCCGCCGTGGTACACTGCAGTCCTACTTCCACTAGCCTTGCCAGAAATAGGCAGTTTTTATTGAGCTTTCAAAGATTAGAGCCTCCGTATGGTATTTTAATTCAATTGCCGATTTGGGATGTATTACCTAGTGTCTCTAACGAAGCTTAACACAAAGATGAATAAGGAGGCTTTAAAGCTTTTATTTGCAAGTCAATTGTTCCACCTTGAGTGTGAGTGTCAAACTAGTGAACATTATGATTTTTAAAAGTGTACTAACAGATACACAAATATATTAATTAGTCCTAACAGTCGGCACCAAAGTCTTGTTCCGGATTGGGTCTTCATGTCCTGAATGAATATGAATGTTTTGTTTTGATTTGACGTCGCTGTGCATTACAGTGCCTGTGCAAACAGCTTTCTTTTAATATACAGTGAACCCCCACTTATTCACAATTTGGAATGCAGTGTTTAGACAAGGAAAGCTGCAAAGAAATTATTATTGTATAGAAAATTTGGGGGTTTACTTCCCCTTTAAATAATGGAGGGGGCTACAATTTTTCAGCGCTTCTGAGCGGCCCCATGTGACCATGAACTTCCTAACCAGATGGACAAAATATTGACAAAATACTTTGATATATATCTTTTTTTACATTTCATCAAAATGTTAACATTATTTACTCAGTTTGTCCTGCATTTCATCCAATATAAAAATAAAACTACACCTATAGTATAGGGTGGTGCATCAGGTCTAGTGCAAATGAAATTTGGTGATATCTGCCATCTGAATGGTGATATTACAACTGAAAACCATAGTAGAGGAAACTTGGGTATACTGTAATTTACCTTACCCCCTTTAAAAAAAAAAAAATTGAATCGAGGGGCCACTCAGAGTGTGGGTGCAGAATGCAGGCCACCACTAGCCCACCCCTGAGTCGCACCACCGCCTTATGTAATGGAAACAATGCTTTACCAGCTTCTAATGGGATCTATTGGCAATTACAATTCAAATTGGGTGCCATCAATTACTCTCGAATAGTGGGGGTTCATTGCACTCACCAGCCACTTTATTAGTTACACTGATCTTATGCAGGAGCACTACCATCAATTCTGCCGAATACAAAGATTATACTGGTCGATAGAATTTTTATGAAACAACTCAAATTTTTCGAGATTATTTTTTTGCACTGATCCCGAATTTGTCCTTGATTTTTCTAGCACATCAGGTTTTCATGACACTACTACTAATAATTTATCCATCCGTTTTCGCGGGCATGCTGGAGCCTATCCCAGCTGTCTTCAGGCAGTAGGCGGGAGACACCCTGAACCGGTTGCCAGCCAATGGCAGGGCACACATAGAGGAACAACCATTCACACTCACGATCACAATTTAGAGTGTTTCTCTAAAGTTTAAAGAATGCCGGTGGCGGAGTCAAAGCCACGACCTCTGCATCGTAAGGCGGAGGTGTCAAACATTCATCTGACTAATAATTATTAAATACTGTATATAATAATGGATTATGTTTTATATATGTATGAATTTAGGGTTGGACTCAGCAAAGAGAATACAGTAGTCTGAAAGGTCATAAATTACACCACATGCTAAAATCCAATTTCTTATAGGTTAAATTTAAATCCAGAAAATGAAACTACAGTACAGTATTTCAAAAACCTGATGTGCTCTAAAAAAATTCAAGACATTTTCAAAATCAGCATCCAAAATACATTTAGGGACACAAATGCATCTCTGATTACAATTTGCTGTTGGCTAGTGTTATTTTCTTTTTCTTTAAAGGCACCAACACTGTCAGAAAGATATAACCTTCCTTAATGTTGTGTTTTGTGGTGCTCATTAGAAGGCATTGTGACATTAGAAATCGTCGGTAGGGCGGATGCATTGCACTGGTCAAGTGTACCTAATAAATTGGCCACTATGTGTATTTGCTCAAGAGCACCATCACGTTCCTTCAACATATATCTCAATATTAACTGCATTTCTGGCCTGGCTATTGTTTCTGGCTTTGACATCTTCAAGTAATAAATGTGAGGACAAGGTACAGTTTGGTATGAGAATGTCATCAAACTAGGGCACAGGAGGAAGGGAACTACCTCCATTTGAACACTCAACACTTCTGTTGTTTTCCAAAGTATTTTTATATTTAAAGAATGTGTTAAAGTTGTTATGTAAGTCATTAAACATGATGAATTTCTTTTCACTGGAACATCACTTTGTAAAGATTTCAATTGATTGGACAAAGTTCTATTTATTTTTGTAATTTTTCTCTTTATTTGGATTTCCCTCTAATTCATGTTTTTATATATTTACAATCCATATCAGATATTGTCTACCTTTTGCCTCTGCTGTTCTCTTTTTTTGCAAAACTGGGCCAGTTACATGCTGCAAGTCATTTTCACTGAACCGCTTGTTTTTGTTTGCACAGCAGAAATGCCAACAGAATGAGGAAAGAAATGCGCTTGTTTAGTCATGCTTGTGTTGCATTTACAGAAGGAAACAGTAACAGTGTGTGTGTGTGTGTGTACTGTATATGTGCGCGCGTGCGTGCGGGGGGGTGCGTGTGCGTCTGTGTATGCGTGTGTATGTGTTTACCTCTCGATGTTTGTTGAGACTGGAGGGCAAAAATGTGGAAAGCAAGTGCTGTTTTGTATTGAGCAATATTAATAAATTGAATTTGAAAACGTGTGAGTCAATTTTTGAGTGTTTTATGTGCCAAATGTGGTCAGTTTTCTATCCATTTTCTATCGTGCTTGTCCTCGTGAGGTTTGCAGGTGAGCTTACCATGGATTGTTTGCCAGTTTGATGTTCATCATTGGCTGTCACAGGTGTGGAAACCCACTCATCGCCCATATTTGGCCCTGAATATTATCCAAAGTAATACTCTGAGGTAAGCACATAATATTCCACCACTTGATGGACACTTTATTAGAAACACCAGGTTAATTTACTACCATTTACATCAGTTATTCGCAAAAGGTGGTGGCCGTGGTGGTGGTGGTGGTGGTGGTGGGGGGAGGGGGTAATAGCGCGTCGACCTCACAGTGAAGAGGTTGTAGTTTGATCTCGGCTCCGGCCTTCCTGTGGGGAGTTTGCATGTTCTGTGTGAGCGCGAATGGTTGTTCGTCTGTGTGTGCCCTGTGATTGGCTGGCAACCGTTTCAGGGTGTCCCCCGCCGATTGCCCGAAGACGACTGGGATAGGCTCCAGCATGCCCCGCGAGGTCTTGTAAGGATAAAGAAGATCTGAAAATTGATGGATCGATAGATTCTCAAAAGGTGGTCTCCCCTCTAGTGGTACATAGATGAATCACTTCCAAACCACAGTTCAGTTGAGTTCTTTTAAGATCAATACTTTTGCATTGAATCTTGAAGAAAAATAGCACAGTATAATTTTGTAGGATATGCAAACAGAATTTAATGAAATAAACAGTATTTGCTCTTTTTTTTTTCTTTAATTCAATGGACATTGTGCTGTTCCTAATGTGTGTGGCTTGGCTAGTTTAATACAGATACTGTATACTGTACACGGAACACGTAGCTCAGTAAGAAAAAGTAATATTAGTCATTCTTCATAGGAGGATAAAACATATACAGTATGCCTGTGGGTGTTGCTATTTTACAATGGTCAACAGAAACTTTAATCAGAGATGGCTTTGTGTGTCCCTAAACATATTTTTGATGTGGATTTAAAAGATGTATTTACATTTTTTGTTTTCAAGTTTGACCTAAAAAAAACTATATGATTGAACTATATGATTTTACCATGTGTTGTAATTTATAGCTATGGCTTTTCGGGAAAAAAACCCCACTTGTTGCTGAAACTAACCTTTAATTCATAAATATTATGAAATATATTACTATATTACACACTGTGTAATTGTTATGATATTATATTTATTTTGAAAACCAGATGTATTAGAGAAAAAAATGAAAAAGATTTGGAACCACTGCAAGGAATTCATCTAGAACATTTCAATTGTGTCTTTGATTTAAAACAAAAGTGCAAAAATGTGTTTACCCGTGTTACCTGTCTATATATGTTGCTCCACTATTTGTGTTCAAAGACCTATTGCTTAAACTTTAAGCCGTCCTGCCTGTTTTCGAGCTCTCCCGGCAGAAACACACCTGATTCAGATGATGGCTCATCAGCCAGCTCTGAAGCAGCATTAGAACGACCCTGATTATTTGAATCAGGTGTGTTGTTCCCGAGAGAGCTGAAAAACAGGTAGGACGGCGGCCCCTCAGGACCGACTTTGGACACCCCTAGCTTAAAGTGTAAAAATAGCTTGGTGGGTTATGCACTTTGTAGGTGCATGATGGTGATACTTACAGTTTTTTTTACATGGTAGTTGGTGTAAAAAAATTGAGAACCACTGAGTACAAGAACTGTTTCAACAGTACAGCTGTTGACATACAAGTCTTACTCTGAAACTGTTACTGCGGTGAAAAGTCAAGAAGATGGAGGGAGAAACGTGGAGGCTCTAAGTATTTCTGAAGCCCTTTGACACTCTCCAGTACAGTTATTACAGGATAAAAGACAATGCCGTGTGCTTGTATTACATAATAGTGAAAGGCTGATGATGATGATGATGATGCAGGCATTTAGTGTTGTATATTGCTGACATCTAGTGGTTACCTGTATCCACTACATTTCAAGATTTCAAGAAGTGCAAAAATGCTTTGAATAAAGTGCAGAGGATAACCTGAAAGACAGGGAATTCAGGAGGTGGCCAAAGTACAAATACAGGTACTTGTGTAATAATTAAAAAGAACTGGTAATAATAGAGGTACTGATTAAAATCCTGTACTTTAAATAATACAGTCCTACAATAAAAAGACACGTGTTCATAATTTTATTTATTTTTAAAATCCTGTCACTTATATACAAGACTCATTTGGTACACAAAACAGTTTCCCTCTTTTATCCATTCATCCATGCATCCATTTTTTATCCCTACACCCTGAATGGGTTACCAGCCAATCGCAGAGCACAGATAGACAAACAACCATTCGCGGTCACAATCACACTCAGGCACAATTTCGTCTTCCATTAACCTGCCGTGCATGTTTTAGGTTTTGGGTTGAAACTAGAGTACCCTGAGAAAAACCCACGCAGGGAGAAAATGCCATCTCCACAGAGGAAGTCCGGAGCCGGAATCATACTCTGCGTCTCTGTGCTGTGAAGGGACATGCTAACCAGACGACCACTGTTCCGCTTCCCTCTTTTATTTACTCACATAATGAAGAAGAAGACAAAAATCACATTCAGGTACATGTTGTTGTCTCACCTTTTACACAATCAAACTCTGTTCCTATAGCTTAACTAAAGCTGAGAACAGAGTAACAAAAAATTCTAAATGAGCTCATGATAACTGAAACCCCCCCCATCTCGTATGTGTTTTCAGATTGGATGGATCAGTTTTGAACAAAAGAAGCTGGTGGTTTTGAGTCTGCACAACACACAGCACATTTATCATGACTCAAAGCTGGACCTCTTTTAACAAATGTAGCTGTAGAAATTGCAAATGTCTGTTTTCAAATATACGGAGTAAAATTTTTATATTTTCAAATGTAGAGAGTAAAAGTAAAAAGTAATCCAAACTCTCACATATTTGCAGTTTAGCATTTGTAGATTCACCTGTTGCGGACATATATGTACTGTATTTGTAATTACCCTCCTTTATTCGCGGAAAATCTCAATTATCGTTAAAAACATTGCATTATTTTGTGGCGTCTTGGTACCAAGAAACTATTTTGAAGTGAATTGAGGAGCTTCATTAAGAAAAGTAGTGCTTTTTCACCATCTTGTATAAGCTTGGTGCCAAAGAACTATGTTGAAGTGTGTTGGGGAGTTTCATTTAGACAAATGTAGTAATTTGCCACCATCTTGTGGCATTTTAGTGCCAAGGAACTACTATGTGTTGTAGTGAGTTGAGTAGCTTTGGCGAGCCAAAAGTAGTCTTTGTCTAGTGGCATTTGTAGGGAATTATAAAGGTGTCGATTATATGCAGATTCTTGCAATTAGCGGGGTAAACACTGTACTCACGTAAAGCAATGATACCTGAAAAATCTGCAGAAGCAGAGGTATAAAGTATTTGTACTCTGTTACTTTTCCACCACAGGGCATAACAATTGCTATATATGCCTGTCCTGCACTGCCAGTCACAAGTCCTTCAGGCTGTGTGACATTGTGCTCAAGCACGTTGCCTATTTGAGCACCTCCCGTTCTTCGTCACAATGTGGCCAGTATCAGCCGCCGACGGGGTGAATGCGATCAGGTTGCAGCCGGTGGGCTATGACGAGGCCCGGATATCCTAATCCCACTGCACAGTCACACTTTGGGCTTGGGAGGGGTGGCCGTGCGTCATCAAAGTTGGAGAATAAGTTGCTGAGAGTCTCCGTTGTTCAAAGCTGTTGCAGAGAACCTGATTCTTCCTCCATTTTTGGCGCACCGATCATTTGTATATACAGCTGCCCAATTGCATTTCTGCACGGTGCATTCAGCAACTGTTTGCAGACGTGACAATCTATTGGGATTTGGGAAAATTGCACTCAGCTACTCTGACAATGCTGTCTTTGCACCTGTATCTTAAACTCGATATCAAAGCTATATTATGCAAAACCGTTTTAGAATTCATGCAACATCCTTGATATGCATCTTAAAGTCTAGTACACTTCTCATAACCAGTAAGACGATTCAGCACACTAGCAAAACAACACTGTCTTTCTAGTAATGTTTTTCTCGCTTATAGTGCCACTTTTGGTCAACTCGGCAAGTTTATTATTATTAGAATTAAAGCAAGCTTATATTAGCTAGCAGAAAGTATTTGTCCAGATACCATGACCGCTAATGCACACAGCCATACTTGCCTGCAAGAGCCAGAGCCATGACGAGGTGGCGTTGAAAGCCGTCTTGTCGTGTCCGTCTCCCCAATTCAAGGGGGCATTTTCTTTGTCAGATTCTGACAAATCTTAGTCATTTTCACAATTTTCCAGTCGGTCATTGACGACTCCTGATTTGCAGAGTCTGTGCAAAACGATAACCTGCCACGCATGTTTTTGGAATGTGGAAGGAAACCGGAGTACCCGGATAAAAGCCACGTAGGCACGGGGAGAACATGCAAACTCTACACAGGAAGGCCGGAGCTGGTATCAAACCCTGCACCTCTCCACTGTGAGGCCGACGCGCTAACCAATCCACCATCGGGCCGCCCGCACTCATAACAGAGCAAAAAGTAATTGTCTAACTAGTTTGCCAAAGTTATCCTAGTGTGCAGAAATGCCATAGAGTAGTGAAAGCCAGTAATGCAAAAATGGACCTAAAACAGCCATATGTGCTGAATTATTCTTCTGGAGCATTTACCGGAATTCAGTATTCTTCAAGTCCATCTTAAGGTCCAAGTTCTAACATGCTCTTTGTCCTCACTAATAGGAAACCTTTGATGTACAAAGACAAGTAACTAACTGAGGCTAAATGATGCCCGAGTTGACAAATACAGTATGCAATAATAGAACTACTACTGACATTGTAAAATTTGACGAGTTAACATCTTTTCTGGATGTTGGTGTACTAATAAGTATTTTTATAACAGAATGTCCTTTGAAGGAGTTTTATACTTAATCATGTGCTCACTTTGCTGCAGCTTATATGGAATCTATATTAGTCCTCTGTACTGCAGTCAGCTGATTGAATTGTGACAACATGTTCCAGGACAGAGTAGTTTGCTCGCTTCAAAAAAAAAAAAAAAAAAGACATAACCAAGAATGTATATTTATTACAACTAACATTACTGCAATTTCTCCAAATTAAATAAAGTGATATATTGTTGTGAAAAACAGGATGAAGATCCAAAGTTGCATGTGAAGACATGCAACTTTGGATACTAAAGGGTTAAGGGTGCCTATTGTAGTTGAACAACAGATTGGTCACAACCAGGATACAAGACAATAGCTGCAGTGTTAAAAGTTTAGATTTTTAGTGTTGTGTCTAGACGTATTGAAACACAGCCCCCTTGACATGGTGAAATGCTTGTTTGAACAAAAAATATGAGAAAAAAGTGCAGTATATATATATATATATATATATATCCATCCATCCATTTTCCGAACCGCTTGATCCTCACTAGGGTCGCGGGGGGTGCTGGAGCCTATCCCAGCCATCTTCGGGCAGTAGGCGGGTCCCCCGCACATTCACACCTAGGGACAATTTAGAGTGTTCAATCATATATATATATATATATATATATATATCTCGATGTGTCTGGCCCGCAATCTTCCTACGTCATTGGACACTTGACTCGTGCGGCCTTCCTGGTGGGTTTTACAATTTTCTCCGAGTACTCCGGTTTCTTCCCATTTTCCAAAAACATGCATGGTAGCTTAATTAATTGGAAACTCTATATTGACTCTGAGTGTGATTGTGAGTGTGAATGGTTGTTTGTCTATGTGTGCCCTGCGATTGGCTGGCAACCGGTTCAGGGTTTATCCTGGCTACTGCCCGAAGACCTCTGGGATAGGCTCCAGCGCACCCAGTGACCCCTTGTGTGGCTGAACAGCTTGGATGTTGGATGTAAATTACTCTTTGGCTCCCTCTAGTGGGAAATATGCCGGCATTCAATGCTGAGAACAGGAAACGCATAAAATGTGACCCCAAAAAGAGTATCACAATTGGAATTGATTAGGTTGCAAATTTACTGCGAGTAAAAGCTGTATCTTAATCGCAGTTAGCACAAGATGAAGAACAACATCCACAACACAAATTACCACCAAAAATGAACTCACCTGACACCCACACTAGAAGCATACCACAAAGAGCCCCAAAATAAAAATTGAAAAGCCAAGTGTTTAGAGCAAAGTGCCATGTGCTATTGAATTTAGACAAAAAACATTTATGTGAAAAAAGAAACTTTACTATTTAAAAAACATTAAACATTAAATTATTTTTTTCCACCTAGCATTGTGGTTATATTGCCAACTTCCAAACTCACACTTTTGGAAAAAAACGTGAAATTGAATTCGTCGATTTTTGGTGGGATAAATGTGATGGTTTAATTTAATTGACTTTGAATGCAGGTTTTGACTACTGTAAATTATCAGCAGTCACTCTGAGTTGTGTGTTTCTTTTTCAGTCACTTGCCTGTTCCTTGTGTTTTTTTCTTTGTTTCTCGTCTGCGGCGCACATCTGGGGAAGGAACTGTAATTAGCTGCCAGTATCAAACTCTGTGGTCACACCAGGAAGATGCCAGATTGTTGATTTGTCTTCACCGTTTTCTGTGCTGCATTTTGCTTTGCCCCCATGTTGAACTGCGTGCCTCGCTGTGCACTTCTTTCTCGCCATTAATATCTGGCATTTTCTTGGGATTTAGTACACAGAGTTTTGCCTCACTAGTAACATGTAGTTGTCTTACTTTTTGTATGCCAACGTTCTGCTATTTGTGCATATAGATGCATATCAAATATATTTTAAAAAATGCTCATCTGTTTATCCACTTTTGGAAATCCATCCGAATATTCATTCGCTATCCTTGACATTGATCTTAAGGTTACAATAAGTAGGCCCGAATTAGCACTGGTACTGTACAGTAGTGACAGAAGGTTACTTTTGAGAGATAACTCCCGAGTTGCTCTACTAGTGGACTATATTGTCTAGTGAACGCAAAGCGTGGACTAGTAAACGGATCTTCTACTAGATATCAAAATTGGATTACAGTGCAATGGAATAAATACTCAAACGGCATTGGGTGTAGGAAGAAAAACATTTATTTTCTCCGGCATTTCGTCGTGTCACCAAGAGTAAAAAAGTGCATCGAGCGTTGTGAGTGTATTCAAAGTTCCCACGCCGCGCGGAGGACCACCCACCGGCTGCAGGAGCGCTGCGCCCATTAGCTGCGCGCACCTCATTTGCATTAACGTCAGTAAAGGCTGTAGGTCAATCCTTGCGGGTGCTTTTATTGGATGTGCCGCTGTCAAGCAGCGACGAAGAAATGGAAGGGCAAGCGCCAGGCAAGGCAGAGAAAAGACAAGCCTAAAAAAAACAAAAAACGAGCTCGATGTTGCGGCTTCATTCTCGCTCGTCCCCTCGCCACCTTTAATCATCCTGCACCGAGAACTTGTCTTCAAATACTGCCTTTTGGGGGTGCGGGTGAGGGGGGGGCATTCTCCAGAAGGCGGTACGTTCGTCATTTTTACAATTTGACAGCCTCTACATACCTCCTCCTTTTTTTTTTTCTTCCTCCAACGCCACCACCACCGGAATGAGGGAACACCGAGGAGTCCGGACACACAGCTCCCGGGTTGGGCTCATCCTGAAGCGAGTAGCGGATGCCTGAACGCCGGTTGGCTGCTCCGCGTCCTCCGTCGGCCAATTCTGGAGCTGATACATGGGGAGTTGCGTTGTGCTCCACTGGGAATGCTTTGACCCTCGTGTCCACATGAATGTCGTGCGGTGTGAATATTCCAGCCTGTTGATGAGGAGGAGGATGATGCTGGTCGGCTCGGGGTTGGAGCAGAGCACGGTGACAACGTGTACCTTGACCGTCCTCAGCTGAAGTGGGCCGGCAGATTGTTCCAAAAGCCGCACAATCTGTTCTGCATTCAAATTATTATTGGATGGCATCAGGGTGGATAAGGACGACTACCAGTGCAAGATTGCACGGCAGGAATGGATAAAACTGTTGCACGAGGCTGCGCTGGCAGTGTGAGAGTGTGTGCGTGCGTGCGTTTGTGTGTGTGAGTGAGACTGTGTGCTCAGGCCTACTTGATGACTGAAGTTGAGCACAAAGAAGCAACATGAAAAATGGTGATATGGTACGAGTGACAAGAGGAGCCTTGGGGGATCTGAGCTGTCCAGCTGAACTATAACCTAACTTTTTTTCTTTCCGCCCTGCCAAAGGAGCACTGCTGCTTTGATTAAAGATCTCCAATTAAGTTCATGTGAGAAACAAGAGAGAGGAAATCAGCTTCCTGGTCTCCCGGAGGGCCGTGTGGGGGGGTGGGAGAGAAAATTTATTATTCATGTCTCTTTTTAGAGCAATTACAGAACTGGCTTTGTTGTGGCCCAGATGACATATATCTATTTATATATTTAAGCTGAGAGGATGGACATTTTGCGTCACTAAAAAAACGACAAGTGAGCAAATGACACCCTGGTGGCCCTCAAAGTAAAAAAACACTTGCACAAAAACGGACAGAAAAAAGGCTGAAGTGGGTTGAAGCATGGGCTGTGCTTCAAGTATTCATATCTCTGATAGGGTGGTCTACCACAGTGGAAAAGAGTCCGAGGATTCCCACTCGCCCCAGCAGACAAACGCAACTCAGCATCAAGGAAATCCTGTCTCGGGACTACCCCTCAAACCCCTGAGCTGCAAGGTGAGGCAACACACGGGCACGTTTTCTATCAAATGTTTGTTTGTCAAATGCGGCAGAGGCCGGGGTTGAAAGGCCACTTTCATTTGATTGCACTTAATTTGAAATCCGTGACCTCATTCACTTCAACATTACTGTCTAAGAATTTGATCTAGATCGGTAATTCTTAAAAGGTAGGCCTCCTCTAGTGGTATGGACAAAAAGACGGACTTTTACTTCAAAATGTTTACAGTGGCTTAAAATATATAAACTCTATTTTGATCTAGTATGGGGCATTTTTTAAAAGACCAATTCAGTTGTATGTCACCTTGAGGCGCAGTACATTTGCATGAATTTTCCTAGAACTTTGTTTGAGAACATTTATTTGAGCCGAATGATTGCTAATTTTTCTCAGCTGCTCGAGTTCTCTTCACTCTGCTTCCATTGTCTTCTGCCCAGTTGTTGACAAATTGTCCAAAGGTGAATATTCTGTTTTCTTCCTAATAAGTATATTCATCGTAGGAAACTGTAACATGATGTGTACTTTAAAGATCATAAGAACTACTGTTATAGGTTAGACACTCTCTGGGTGCAGGTTCATAAGGTTACAGTCCACTCTCCTCGGATGTTTGGTTCATTTATTTTTGCACTGTTAGGAAAAGTGTGCTTGACTCCATTTCGAGGCCAAATGTCTCTGGTTGAGTTACAAACCAGAGCTAAAATCTGTGTCAAAATTGAAACTGGACATATTTGGCTTTGCTTCACCTTTCCACTGCTTCTCATTAGAAGACCAAGACTTCTTTAGGTCATCATACAATTAAAAATGTCCCCCCCCCTTTTTTTTTTTTAAATGGAAAACTGACAAAAGCAAGTAGGCCTGAAAAAGGATCGATGCTAGCATACTGTCAAGTGTACTCTATGTTGCATCAACACAAAATTTAACAGTCCCATTTGTCTCTTGGACCATGAATAATTACAGTAAGAGTGGCATAATGAGATGTGCTGCTTGGACGCTTCGAAAAAAGAGATTTGCTTCCCATCTCGGGGATGATCAATTTCATTCTCATTTGCATGTTGTGTAAGAGCTCACACATGCACGTTGGTGTGTTTGCTGCGCAGAAGGCTGAGATGAGAAAGACTGATGGATTTGGTTTATGGCACAAATCAAGAAGGGAATCAATGTTGAGTTGTTAAAAGAATATTCGTCTCAGAAGTCTAAGCTGTCTTCGATTCCATTTAAGGACAATCGCTCATGCTGTGATGATTGCAATGCACTGTTGAATTGAAAGATAATATAGATACCAACATTTTGAAATTTCTTATATTTTTGGGAAAAAAACCATGCAAATAGGTCCAGCTCAACCATCAATGGTCCACTTTTTATCAGATACTTGTTTTCTTTTCATATGATATTTTGCTGTGTTTGGCGCAACCCCGTTACAGATACTTAAAAATATTGTTTGTATTTTATTTCAGTCATAACGTAACGTTACTAATACGCTAAATGCAGTAACAGGAATGCAAGTAAGAGGGTTGCAAATCAATGCTGATGATCTTTTATTATTATTACCATTTTATTTTAGTTTTAAAATATTGAGCATACATGTTAGCTGTGTTAGCTACCATGCACACTGGTTCAAACCCGAACCCTGATGTGACAAGCAACAAGGTTGCCTTTTTTTTAAAGTGACCGACTCCATTTTGGCTGCAAAATATGAACGTTACAAAAGAGGATTTACCGTCTACGTATGGCCAGAGCAATTAGCTTGATGTCATTTCTGCTGAGTCATGTAGCTCTTGTAAACACAACTTGACGGCACAATTACTCCTTTTAGAAATGTGTCCGTGATAAAACTAAATCTATTGACAATTAAAATTGAGACATGCATAAATAAGAAAAAAGATGATTTAAAATGTTATCTGTTAGAATTTGATGTGTAAGTTGGTCATTGAGAGGGACCGTCGAGAGAAAAAAAAAGCCAGTTAGTGTTATCCAAGAGCTATTTGGTCAATGGTATTTGAAAATCACTTTAACCACAGATACAGTTACATTTTGCTTTAGGACAACTAAAACTGGCAGAACAAGTACACGGATTATAACAAATTTCACGAGGTTGGGGCATAGAAAAATGTCCTTTTCTGTCATGACCTATGTACTGTACATGGAGCTGAAGAACAATCTTGCACATTGTGTGCCTGCGTGCGTGTGTGTGTGCGTGCATGCACACATGTTTTCTGTATGTACATTTTGTTTGGCAGACCACAGGCTATATTTGAGGGCTCATGTCAAGCTGAATTTTGTGGCTAAATGTCTGCGTAGGATGTAGTGAGAAGGCAGCGTGACAGATGCCCCCACGTCAGGACGGCCACTGTGCCTTTGATTGAATTAGTCTCCTGATTGAGTTAGACTAATGGTACACAAATCTCCTTCAGCTGGAAATGGTTAATCCTGAATCTATAAGGTGTCATCTTTGCAGTCCCCTCCAGATCGTGGCAGCGGCTGGCGGAGTTCAGTTGGCGGATGGCGTGGAGAATAGTGCGCTTTCTGTGTTACATTATTTCTAAGCATCTGATGGAGGTCATGTGT
The DNA here is from genome assembly GCA_026261675.1 of Hippocampus mohnikei. NCBI lineage: Eukaryota > Metazoa > Chordata > Actinopteri > Syngnathiformes > Syngnathidae > Hippocampus > Hippocampus mohnikei. Next base: position 181,262 of record JAKGUB010000803.1, read on the forward strand.
TGCTGCTACTTTTGATTTGTTTCTACCGCCAAGAGAGGAGATCAATGAGCGGTATTGATTGTGCTGGAAATTGTGTGCATGCCACTCGTTTAAAGCCCCTTTTAAACGCTAACACACAACTTTCATGCCCAGGGAGCTGCTTTTTTTTTTTTAATTGTGCACCAGCAGTTCCAAATCCCAGTAGGTGACAGTAGTAAGTAGAGCTGAAACAATTAGTTGATTGATCAACTCTTTGCTGTAGGTGAAATGAATTGACAGCCTTTTTGAATTTCTTCACTTTTTTTCAAACACTTCTACTACCTTCAAATTTTCTTCCATCTTTTATCTTATGTTTCTGCATCATTGTAACATCAGAGTATCGAGAAAGAGGTCTCACTCAATATTTGAAGAACATGTGAAGTGAATTCAGAGATTTTTTTTTCTAATTCATTTTCAGCACTTGAAGGCATTTGCTGAAAATGTGCAACTACAGTCCTGAGAACTAAGCACAGTGGATCCTTTCTTAATCGCAGTTCAACCCACATAGATTCACCTAGTTGCTAATTTATTTTTTCCCCCAATTTTCTTTCAGTATTTTTGAACACTAAAAGAAAAATCAGGGGCCAGGGGTTTGAGGGTTTTTATAATATAATATACAATAATGAAGTATGTATTGTACTTCCCACCACTGCAAGCATATTTGCCATTGCCGGACTGTTGTAACATCAGTGGATGGAGGAATAGGTTTCAGTAAATGACTTAAGCCTCCAGAGCTGTTTTTCATGGTTTCTTGGTTGTATTCTAGTCAAGAGACGAGGGAGGTAATTTTGGCAATGCTAAAATAACTCCCAGTTCTAATGGTTGCCTAGGATTTTTGGCACAGTACAGTACATCTCCTGTGGATAATCGGGCTCCCTGACCATGAAAATCCAATTCAGGAAATATTGTAAACTGCGAAATAATCAGTTGTCTTAGTGCAACATTTTGAATGTTGTTTTTTCTCATCCCGACGTGCATGTGTTCCCTGCCTTGTGTCATTGTGGTTGTGAAGATTGCGCACACATTTATCCCTGTTAGGATGATAATTATCCTCTCCAACCACACACAGCTGGTCATAGCCACAGTGAAGTTTAGCCTCTTGCAAAAACACAGTCAAACAAATGCGTGCTGTGTGTTTGGAGCTCGGGTGACCAGGAGACAGCGTGCAGGCGTCTGCAGTGTGAGAAACATTCAATAGAGCTTTGGGAGCGTGACGTGAGTCTTTGTCAAGGGTATGGTGCCATCTGGGCTGTTCTGAGGATGATAAGGCTCAAGTACAAGGTCCTGAGATAGTGGGCATTTTCTAAATCCAAATAGACATTCACAAGCCTCGGCCAAACACGGCGCCATTCGTCCAGCCTTGACTTTTTCCTTCGGGTTGCCCTCACTCCAGGCGTGGCAAAGGTACTCACATTGTGTACTTACTGAGAAGTACAGACGATTGAGTTGAGATGTAGAAGTACTGATTTAAGTCCTGTACTTAAAGGGGTAGTTTGCAGTTTCAAAACCCGCAAGATTTGAATGTGGCCTCACTTCAGTAATCCCCGCCCTCAACTCAAAAGCCGTGTCCCTCGCTGATCCACAAACATGGCCATTCATAACGGCATGTGATAAAGAAAGTGCGTCGTGGTGATAAGTAGTCACAGGGAACACTGTCCGGCTGCAACAAAGCAGCAGCAGCACAAGCAACACTAAGCTAGCATTCGTGATGTAAACAAGCCGATGTTACACATGTCTACGATTTTGCTCGAGTGACTTATTTGTAAGTGTTACTGTTAGACTAAATGTTAGCAGGTTCACTTTTTAAATATTTTCGCATGTACAACTGATTAAAAATCCAAAAGAGGTGCTAACACCTGTCAAGCAAAATTGTGGCTACTTCCGCATTACTTCTCAGTCTGCCTGCGGTCCTTAACTGTGTTTCTTTTTGTCAGTTTGGTGGTCCAGTGGTTAGCGTGTCGACCTCACAGTGCAGAGGTACCGAGTTCAATTCCATCTCCTGCCTCCCCTGTGTGGAGTTTGCATGTTCTCCCCGGGCCTGCGTGGGTTTTCTCCGGGTACTCGGTTTCCTCCCACATTTCAAAACCATGCATGGCAGGCTGATTGAACACTCCAAATTGTCGCCAGGTGCGAGTGTGAGCGCGGATGGTTGTTCGTCTGTGTGTGCTCTGCGATTGGCTGGCAACCGGTTCAGGATGTCCCCGCCTACTGCCCGGAGACAGCTGGGATAGGCTCCAGCACCCCCCGCGACCTTTGTGAGGATTAAGCAGATCGGAAAATGGATGGATGAATGGATGGAATTGCAAACTCCTCATTTAAGTGTAAGTAAAAACATGTAGACTGAATTGTACTCGAGGAAAAATGAATGGTTAATATCAATTACGTACAATACCTGTTTTAATAGCTTGAAACCTTTTGGGGGGGGCATCCCTGCAAACTCGAAGAGTTTTTGGGTTCACAATTCAACTAAGGCCTGTGTAGAGTTTGACTGTTCTCCCTATGCTGATTGGATTAATAACAGTTTCTAAATTGTTGATAAATATGAATGTGAGCGGGCAGAGTTGATTATCTGTATGCTCTCAATGCCGACTGGCCACCAGTCCACCGTTTACCCAGTTTCTCATCCATAGTCAGCTGGGATCAGCTCCAGCTCACCCGTGACCCTAATGACAGTGTCAAGGGCAATGGAAAATGGACGGCGAGAGTCCCTAAAAGCGAACTTGTCAACTTGCTGGTGTACTTTAGGCTGGTAGATTGCGTAGATAACTGCAGTGAAAGCTACCAGTGCCACAATTGAGTAGTTTTTCGATATATGAGCTGTTATGGTTATTTTTTTAATTAGTATTATTTTGCACTGCAGCTTAAAGATGGGCGATATGGCTGAAAAGTGTACATATAAAGTATATAATAGCTGTTGATATCAATAGAAATGTATTTTTTTCTCTGCTATTTAAAACAACAACATGCATGACAGTTGGTCTTCTTTACGCAATATGGCTGCTGATACGGCTGTATTTTGTTATTTTTTTGAAATTGTAATTTTGAAAGAAAAACACGTATCACCGAAGCCGCAAAAACTTGAAGCGCAAAGTGGTGAGGGATCACTCTGGACACTGAACTTAATCATAAAATATAAAAATGATTACGGGACCATACAAAGTGAGAGGAGGATTTTGTTTTGCGGTTGGCTCCATGGCGGTGGGCACACACCCGCGGTTTCTCCAATGCTGGAGAATAACTCACAGGATGGAGGAGCATTCCACCTGAACACCGGCACGAGGCTGGGTTTCGATCCGACTGCGTGCTCGCGGCAGCCGGTTGGTGTGGTGATGGTGGTGGTGGTGGTAGTGGAGGTGGAGACTGGGATCTCCACCTCGGGCACTTGCTGGCCTGCAAAAGGAGGAAATGTGGAGCAACATTTTTGGTCCAAGTACCATTCCAATATGACTTCAGTTCATTGTGCGCATGGCTCGCTGTCAGCAACTTGTGTCCGCAATCCATCCCTTGGATGATTCCATTCAGTGCAATTAAATCAGCGCAAGTAAAGTCAGGACAGAAATTGCACATGAGTTGTGTTGTGCAACATGGGGTCATGCAGTTCCTGTATGCACAGTACACAAATATATTTTGTACATGTAAAGAATTATAATTATATTCCCCACAGCATGCAGAACCCCGGGGGCGAGGGTCAAGGTTTTCCTCCTGATTTATATATTTTATCGACCATTTCATTGAACAGATGTGATAGTGATATCGATGGCTTGGGACAATCGTGCTCAGCTTTGCATGTGCAAAGTTGTGAAGAGTAACCGTGTGGATATTTGACTTTAATCCCACTTGAAACATAAAGCATAAAGTGGACATTTGCGGTGATGGTTATGATTCTGACATGCAGACGGTCCAAATGTAGCACATGTAAATTATGTGACATCATCTTTAGGGAAACGTCTTAATTTATGGCATTAAAAAGTATCCATTAAGAAATGACACAATTTTCCACTTGGCTGTCTTTCACTTTTGTGTGCGTGTGTGTGTGTATATACAGAAAACACACATATGTTTTCTGTGTATACATTTTGTTTGCATGCATGTGCATGCGAGCATATCTGTAGTCTATGTTGAGAGCCATTGGGTAATTTTATTCCAGGGGAGGGCGAAGGCTTATCACGGTGATGAATTAATCCACTGTGCTCCTCATGTAGGCAGGAAGCGGCCATGATATTATTATTATTATTATTTTTTTGCTTTCTCTCAATAGGTTATCAAACATTGTGTTCTTGAGCGATATAAACTACTGTTTCCTTGATACCATCAAGCAAAGCATCCCTCTATCACTCTAGAAATCCCTCTGAAATTATTCAAAAGAAATGAATACATTGCTGATGTAATTTCTATGAAACAATGCTGACTGAATGTTCTCAGAGATGAAGTAGAAACGCTACAGTTGTGTTTCATGTATTGCAAAATAATTTTTCTTCATATGCATGTACAGTAGTTGTAATTGTCATTTTCATACTGTATTGCATGTTCATGTTTATACATCTATAAATGTTCATACTGTAATATACAGCGTAGTTGGCGTCCATTTTATTGGACATGGTTACAAGCTGCAGCTGTAACAAAGCGCTTAACAAAACAGTGAACATAAATCAATATAAATATCTAAATATACTGTACTTTGGATGAAACTTTTTGCCTGAAAGTATACACTATTCTACATTTTGGGAGTAACATACAGCTCGAAGCAAGCACGCGTCTTGCATCTTGCATGCACAATTTGCCTACGAATGAGTTTTTTTTTTTTCCCAAATGATGTCATTCGATTGTCTCCCATTTCTTACCTTCACGTGAGAACAGGTGCTAAGGAACTCTTTAAAAAGAACGCTTTTAATGAGGATTTTAAAAAATGTTTAAATTAATCCAATTAAGTCCCAGTCTTTGTTTAACACACACCTCCAATCCCAAACGGAGTCTGAAAAAGCTTGCATGCCATCAGTCAGGCCACCGCCCAAGTTTGCTTGCCCTGGTAAACAATCATTTCATATTAGGCTGGTTTTACACAGCAGGTCTTAAGGCCACATTCTCTTTCAGAGGTTATCTTTGATTTACAGTATCAGTGCATTTGGAGGGATGTATCCGGTCTATCTCTGCCAACCGTACACTGCTGTCACATTGGCAAAGTGACGGGCCTGATTTGGATCTGAATGCATCCCATTCCTTGATTTTTTCCCTCCTTCTTACACTCCCATGATGCATATGCAAAGGAAGCCACATGGGAGAGAAAAACTGAAATTGGGTCACTCGAACCACAAAGTCTAAATCCAGCCTGAAATGTGAAATCTCTGCCTCTCGACTGAACCATTTCCATCAGGTCAAACTATTACTTGAGGAAGGACTTTAGTGGCTCATTGTGTTTTATTTTAAACATTATCGTCAACTACAGTTTGACTCCATCCTCCCTTCCTGTCCGCTAGCCAGCTACTGGCCGCGCCATTTATCATCCATGGCACATCAGCTGAATGAGTCTTAGGAAATAAGTTGGCTTAGTTATAGCGCATGACGATCACTGACTGCTGACATTGTCACTGAAAGCGATGTACTCAAAGGCAACCTGTTGACGCTGAGAATGAAGAAATTGAAGTACATTTTATGATTAAAAAAAAAAAAAATCTTGTATGTTATTGATGTACTAAGACAGGGGTGTCAAACTCATTTTTTGTCATGAGTCGCTTTGGGGTTATATCTTCCATCGGTGGGCCGGTATGAAGGTGAAATTCAAATTCACTTGGACAACTCAACTATATTTACAGAGCACCGTGTTAAACAACCATCGCTGTACACAAAGTGCTGTACATGGAGTAAATATCGCCTATACAATGATGAAACAATATATTAATAACAAATTGGTGAATTGCCAGTTTTGAAATCAGTCAAATAAACTATAATAGTTTGTTCAATTAATGTTTGAGTGAATGTTAACAGGGTAACAAAATTATCACAAAATCTCAACGTTATTTGTTATACATAAAGATTTGACAGTTCGGCACTAATTTTAGCAAGGATCATGGAAGTTGAGGCGCGTGAATTGCTTTCGCGGGCCACATAAAATGATGTGGCGGGCGGATCTGGCCCCCGGGCCTCGAGTTTGACACCTGTGCACTAAGACTGATTGTGGTAGCGCAATATAATACAATGGTGCCTTGAGATACGTGGACCCATCTCACGTAGTGTTTGAGATACAAGCCACCGTTTGCGATACACGTGCGTGCTGTATGGCGACTGTGAACTCAACAAAGGAGAAGTGCAGGGTGTTTCATAAAACCTCTTTTGCTCGAAAGGTGAAATCTTCATGTTTTCTCCTGCGGTGGTTTTGTCAGGCGAATGTTGTCACAATCAATGTTTTTACTTTTTGCGTAAAACGTGGTTTGTACTGATTTCATTGTTGTTTACTGATAATGCCGTTCAATGGAAAGGAGAAGCCCCATTGTGTCTTAGAGTTTGATAAGAATGGATGATCTAAAGACTCGCACAACTGACGCCCATTGATCCCGATTCGCTTGTTCACGTTTGGCAAGAAATGGAACACCGTTTTGACAGATGCCGTGTAACCCAAGGGTTTGCATATTGAACATTTGTGAAACATGTATTTCTTGGATTTTGTGTTCAAACTTTTGCTACAAAAACCTCAAGACCAAAAGCCTTCAGGAAATATAAATTGGGTTTTCATAAAACCTTTATTTGTCTCACAATGGAGAAATTCGCATTAAAGGTATGTTTGTAAGGTAACGTAAAGTTACACAGACTTATGAGACACGGAAGCTACATAAGGAGGAACCTTTTGAAGGACCCAGCCTGTGAATGGTCTTTCGGAGGACACAGTTTACGGATTTGGACAAAGCTATGTATTGAATTGAACTGAAATTCTTCAGCAACGCAGCACTCACAATCGTATTTTCTTTATTCTTTGCAAAGAACGACGGTTTGGACCGTAATGATGACATCAGAAAGTGGTTGAGATATTATTGTGAATCCCATTGGTGTTTTAGGCAGGACATAACCCACTGCAATATGATTGGTTGCTGAAAAGAGGCAAGGATTGCCTAGAACTCGGATTCATAACAACATACAGTATTTCTGTCTGTCTGTTTTATATTGCCCTCAGGTGGCCAAGGCAGGCACACCCAAAAGAGCAGCATTTCATTTGCACAGCGTGACAGAAACTGTTTAATTATTTTTCATTAGTTTAATTATGTCAGGACTGTATGTTTTCATAAAGTACAAAATTATGGAGTGAGAGATTTTTTCCACATTGAATTCAGCAGTTTTTTCCAGGGGGGTGCTTGAACGGATTAGTGGGGTTTGCATTAATTTTAACAGGAAGAGATGGTTGGAATTCAGATTGTGGTGACAGAACAAATTGTATCTCAAGGCACCTTTGTGCATTCTTTTTGGAGCCTTTCCAAGAGAGACCGAATGGCTCTTCCTTCTGAGAATATTCTCTTATGGCACGTTAGTGAAACTAACTTTTACCAAGAAGGCCACACTCTTTGCCTTGAAAACAATTTGTTCGTGTCATAAATTCAGCATGTGATAGTTTTGCTAGATTTGGAAACCTTATGCATCAAAGGTCTACTATGTGGTTAGCTTCTGTGAAAAGAAAACTTGGCTCATTTCAAAGTTGTGTTTTTTCATATTGTGAGAATTGCCTTTCATATATACTTCCGGTATTTATTCCAGACAAAGACCAATTGTGACACCTTTGCAATCAAGGTGTGTCTGACGCGGCAGACAGGTATGATCAAGAACAATTTCAAACTTGTCACATTCAGACATATTGCATTTCTTGTCAACTCAGATGACCCAAGTTTTAAGAGACTGCACCAATGAGTCATGATGCAGCACATTAGGAGGGGCCATTCATGCCAGTCAAAGAAAATCTAAACAAAAATGCTCAACCATAATGAATAAGTGAACAGAATAGTAATTGAAGACTTCCTCCTGGTACTTTGATTTGTTCACGCAAAGAAAATAGCGTTGTACTGTTTTTTCCAGTATGCTATAAACTCGCCAAAACCAGAGTACAGTCAACCAATGCTGTACTGCAGTTCTTTTGCTCCCCGATACATCGCAGAAAATCTTTTTTGGGTATGCAGTTATACATTATACGGGCAAGTCAGAAAGAATAGGGAGGCGTGTGCCCTCGGTGTGGTACCACATTGTGCCGCTGCATGTTAGACAGGACTGACGTCGACGAGAATAAATGCAGATGCAATGTATGCATCACATATGTTTAATGTTGCACCAAAAAGAACATCACTTTTGTTTGTTAGTTTGTTTGTTTCATATGAATGGACCTAGTAATTGGTACAGGGAAGTCATGTGCTCGAGCACAGCTAAGATGCCTCAAGGTTGTTGAGTGGTTTTGAAAAGTACAGCATGTACAGAACATGCCATCTCTGTTGCTTCAAAGGCCCAGTTCATCTGAGATTGATCACTCGTGGATTGTGACAGTATGTCAGTGTCTCCGTTGGTGGGTTAAGTGCGTTTTCAGTCTTGACATGAGGGGAGCATGTGTAACACATTGCTTAAGCAACCGCCACATGAATGAAATCCTCTTGCTGGAGCGCTTTTTCTATTTGTATTATTTACCTAATTACATGCCTCCGGCAGTGTTTTCATATGGAGTAAGGAGAGGCTACATACCAGTAAAACTACAATCATCTCTTAGGTGAAACCTGGATAACTGTTTAAATTGGTTCTAAAATGTGATCTGATATTCATCCAACTCCCAGCAAAACAGACTTCTTAAGGAATACCGCACAACCACTCATACGTTTCAATTTTTTACTGAGCACAACATGGAAATGTCACAGTGCGGTATCTCAATTAGGGCTAGGTCAAGACTGGTCAACTCCAGGAGGCATATTTTCTTCTCTTTAAGCCATTAATTAGATTTACTTCTTCCATTTGGGTCATTGCCATGTTGCATCACCCATTTTCCGTCTAAATTCCAATTAGTGGATATATGCCCTTAAATTCTCTTTCAAAATTTCTTTTGGAAATGTGGGAGGAAACCAGAGTACCCGGAGAAAACACACGCAGGCACGGGGAGAACATGCAAACTCCACACAGGAAGGCCGGAATCGAACCCTGCACCTCAGCACTATGAGGCTCGACGCGCTGGTGTGTGTGTGTGTGTGTGTGTGTGTGTATATATATAATACCTAAAAAGCCTCCACTATCTCAATGCTAGCATACAATGAGAAACTCAATAGGTATATGGACTAATACTTGGCAGCTATGGTGACAGCATTGCCCACATTTTAAACATATCCGAACAAAAATGGCACAGAAAGATGTAGACAGACCATATAATAATACTCACAGGCATATGTTCTGTATCCTCTTCAAAGAACAACCAATATTACTGCCATACCGAGAAGCTGAGAATGGAGCCTTCAGCAGCACAATGTGTATTGTGACAGAAATAGTCCAATTCTTTTTAAATTGTTTTTAATTTCCACTGCAGTATGGTTTTTTTTTTTTTTTTTGCTGTGCTATTTTCAAATTTCTAGATTTTTTTGAGAGGCTGGAACAGACTAATGGGTAAAGTTTTTTTGAGATATGAGTGTTTTAAGTTCCAAGCAAGGTGGCGGATTGAATTAAACTTGTTTCTCAAGGCACTGTTGTACTGCTAAAAACGCACAAAAGTTGAGGTCATGACTAAATGCCTTCATGGAGCCCCAAAGCGCTGAAGAAAGCTTTGTACAACACAGCACTTTATCTTGGATGACACTTTCCTTGGCAAGATTTTCAAAGTTCCACACGTTTAGATTTAGTTTTTTCATCATGAATCCAATGGACACTTCATTAATAAAATTGGCAGCTGATCTGAGGCAAATTTGCCGTGGAAAAACTCCAAAGGACTCAACTTCATTTTTACAGCCTTTCTCCACTTAAATAGGCACTAAGCAGAAAAGAATGTCAGTCACTGGATCTGCAGTGCGTCCGAAAGTATTCACAGCCTTTTGCTTTTTCCGCATTTTATGTTGCAGCCTCACCCTTAAAATGGAAGAAATTATTTTTTTTCCCTCAAATTTCGACACACAACACCTCATAATGACAAAGTGTAGAAAGTCTTTTGCAAATCCATCCATCCATCCATCCATCCATCTTCTACCGCTTATCCGGGGCCGGGTCGCAGGGGCAGCAGCTTAAGCAGGGAAGCCCAGACTTCCCTCTCCCTAGTTACTTCTTCTAGCTCTCCCTGGGGGATCCCGAGGCGTTCCCAGGCCAGCTGGGTGACATAGTCTCTCCAGCGTGTCCTGGGTCGTCCTCTGGGTCTCCGCCCGGTGGGACATGCCCGGAACACCTCACTAGGGAGGCGCTCAGGAGGCATCCGGATCAGATGCCCAAGCCACCTCATCTGGCTCCTCTCGATGTGGAGGAGAAGCGGCTCTACTTTGAGCCCCTCCCGGATGACCGAGCTTCTCACCTTATCTCTAAGGGAGAGCCCGGACACCCTGCGGAGAAAACTCATTTCGGCCGCTTGTATCCGGGATCTCGTTCAATCAAAAATTCAAAAAAACTACACAGACTTTGCTCAATACTTTGTTGATGCATCTTTGGCAGTAAGTACAACCTCAAGTCTTTTTGAATATGATGCCAGAAGCTTGGCACACCTATCTTTGGGCAGTTTTGCCCATTCCTCATTAGGAGCACCTCTCTATCTCCATCAGGTTGGATAGGGAGTGTCTGTGGACATCCATTTTCAGATCACTCCAGTCGAGAGATGTTTGATTGGATTCAAGTCGGGGCTCTAGCTGGACCACTCAGGGACACTCACATAGTTGTCCTGAAGCCACACCTTCATTGTTTTGGCTGTGTGCTTCGGGTCGATGTCCCGCTGGAAAGTAAACTTTCAGCCCAGTCTGATGTCCAGAGCACTCCAGACTCTCACTCGAGTCCTGACTCAACCCATTTTTTTGTTGTCTGGGACTTTACTCCGACTTGGCCATTGGACTCGCAAAATATTCTTATCATCTCAACTATGTTTTTATTCCTCAAAATGAACGCTGTCCTTTAAAAGGAACTTGAGCTAGCTTGTTAGATCATCATCAAAATCCAAGCAGGCACTTGCGTCATGTCAGCCAACAGCGGGCTTATACAATTTGGTTTTACCAACCATCGAGAACTGGCATCAGTCAGCCTCAATGTCTCCAAAAATGAAAAACAAAACCATAAAGCTGCAAATTTTGTAAGAAGACAATTTCGGAGGGTAGCACGGTGATTGATTGCTTAGCACGTCCGCCTCACAGTGCAAAGGTGCGGGGTTCAATTCCTGCCTCCGGCCTCCCTGTCTGGAGTTTGTATGTTCTCCCCCTGCCTGAGTGGGTTTTATCAAGGTAATCCAGTTTCCTCCCATATTCCAAAAACATGCATGGTAGGTTAATGGAGCACTCCAAATTGTCCCTCGGTGTGACTAAGTGTGACTGGTCTTTGTGTGTCCTGCGATTGGCTGGCAACCAGCTCACGGTGTACCCCGCCTACTGTCTGATGACGGCTGGGAATAACTCCAGCATCCCCGTTGTGAGGATAAAATGGTTTGGATAATGAATGGATGGATGGATGGATGGAACATTTCAGACACATACGCCACCACATAGAACTTTGTTCGATACTTGCAGTGTAATCACAAAAAGAGGCCATTTTTTCTGCACACACAGTTAAAAATGCAAAGGTCCCCATGCCATCTAAGAAGAGTGTTGAGCATGATGAAATTCCTCAAATTTTGTGTTTGTGAAAATAGTATTTTTCTGTCTTAAGGTTGACTTTTGCTATGATCTGGACATGGACTTGGACTCGGCCCTTGCGTACTAGAACTTAACTTGGACTTGGACCTTTGTGACTGGAACTTGACTTACACTCAATAATAGTGGACTTGACAACATCCTTGGTCCTTTTCCAAATCATGTCCAATCAACTGAATTCACCACAGGTAGACTACAATTAATGTTGCAGGAAACTCTCAAGGATGATCGGTGGAAAACATCATGCACCTGTAGAAATTTTGAGCTTGGTGGCAAAGGCTGTGAATATTTATGTACAGTACATGTGATTTCTCAGTTTTTTGTTTTTAAATACATTTGCAAAAAAATGCCCCCCAAACCTTTTTCATGTTGACACGATGGGGTGTTGTGTAGAATTTTGCGAAAAAAAAAAAATTTTGAATGATCCCTGAGCATAAAATGCGAATACTTTCTGGATGCACTGCAAGTGAACAGGCCCACATCTTATTGGCTGGATTGAAGACACTCAATTACCTTCTCAGGCTTGTATTAAGCCGACAGTGGGGTCTCCTTGCTTACGTGAATGGCTACGGCTACGGTCAGAGGAAGCAAAAGTATTCACGTTGTGTACTTACAGTGAGTAGAATTACAGATACTTGTGTCGGAAAAAAAAGATCGTATCAAGAAATTGTATGTGAATGCAATGATCTGATCAGATACGTCATAAGTACAAGCATAGACGAAGTCACAGGTGGCATCTTTCAGCCGTAGCAATCCTGACCGTAGGGGAGTCTGCAATCCAATGATGTCATTGTGTAGTGAGAGTGTCCGTGTGGGGACTGGAAGGACAGGGGAGGGGAGGCGGGTCGGGTCGGGGATGTGGACGCCTCACACAAACACCGGACTTCGGTGTGGGAGACTGCTGTTCATTTCCTGTTTGAAAGTCCCAGGCAAGACAGTGTTGTAAAAGCCGTCATTGTTCCCTAACCTTTGCAAAAGGGCTGATTTTGTATTTCTGTGTTCAAATCATTGTTTACAATTTTTTTTTTTTATAATGGCTCATTAGCATCATTTTCGGAACGGCGTACAGTGACTGAGGCAAGTATGCCATTAGGCTATATTAGTTTGATTTGTCGGCAGAAAGCATGTTTGTGGGATTTTAATGTGGCACACAGCATCTGTCTTGGACCTTGAGTTGCCACAAATGAGAATGTCGCAATCAGAGTTGCTGAATCACATGATCGGCACATCCAGGATTTGCATTGAATTATAAATTGCACATGAGCAGGCACACCGTACGCATATGATACCACATCTTAATCGTTGGCTACTTTAAGACGGCAGATCAGTGGAAACTATACGTCTGTTTTTTGAAAACGTATAGCATGCTTAAAGGAAAGCGTAGTAATGAATCATTTGTATCAAACGATCCGTAATGCTACAATTATGATGAAACACACGTTTTTATTGTACCTTTGTCCCAAAACAACCGACAAATGAGAACAAGCAAGACAAAAAAAAAACTTGGCAAAACGAAAACAGCATCTCCCCATTCATTCCATTGTCTTCTTTCAGCTTTGTTGTTTGACAAAACAAATGAAAGAAAACCACCTAACAAATAGCTCCACCTACATGTTACCTTGTTTTCTTTTGAGTTTTGTTTTTTTCTGCCAATTCACATGATCCTTCTCGGTGTTTGAACACAATTTGCATAGCTAAATACTGTTTGCCAAATATTCAGCAAAGGCCTGTTGTGTTGCTAGTTTCACTTTACTTTCCCATTAACGTCATCTATTTCAGCATCTTTCCAGCAAGATTGCTTCCAGCTATACTAGAATGTAATCGTTTGTATGACACTGTCAATACACGTTATTTATGTTGTTTAACTTCAGATGGTTGGAAAAGTCTCACTTAATGTACTTTTGTCATGTATTTATTTAGGCTGATGCAGATTCTGGCAATTGGCAGAAAAATATTCCAGTCACTGATTAATTTGCTGATTAATATCGGAAATAAAATAACACGCCCATAGTAACAAAGATATGAATTGCATGCAGAACATTGGACTGAATCAGACTATTTTATTTTTTCGCAAATGTATATAATGGCAATCATCAGACGATTTTCTGCCAATTTGAAAAATGCTAATTTCAATACAGACTCGTTTTGTATTGTTGTTGTACTGTATGTTTGTAATACATATTCAATCATAATATTGAATGTAAATTAGGTCTGTGTGGTAATATTTCACTTGGCTTGGAACACAAACCAAAAATTGACCAAACCGCAGCTTGAAACTTGAAAAACTCGTCAAGGTACTATGACTTGCATGAAATCTAGTCAGGACAATTTTTGAAGGTGTCAATTAGGCGCTAATCTATCATTTTGTAAAATCATGGTTTACTTGCGCATTCTGATAGAAGTCCTCTGATTCCCGTGGTAAATTTCCAACTTCATTTTTAATTATTATTATTACTATTTCCAACTCTTATGATCCAGTGATTGTTAAGGTGTTGGTGGAGTACCACTATTGGTACGTGAGAATCAGTGAATTAAATGTTATGTGTGCTGAGGCTTGAACTTTTTTTAATCCAGCACCAATCCATGGACTGTGTCGATTGATTGTGTCGTTTGGTGGCCCAGTAAAGGGGCGGCAGTCAAACCTTGATTAAAATTTTGGAAAAATATAACGACTAAGGTTTATAGTACTTTATTCCATGCTAGAAGTTTAGAAATTTAGGGGCACACATGAATTCATCACAAATTGACTTGCAAATTAAATATTCCGATGTTCACTCATGTTTACTAGATTACTGATCAATGGGCAGAAGAGTGGAGCAGAAATTTGTCAGGAGGAAAAAAAAAACAAACAAACAGCAGATTTACTCTTCACACATGCGCAAGGGCAAAACGGCACCAATTAGAGGCAGTTTTAAACCCTGCAACTGATTGTTAACCAGAACGGTTATCGCTAATGTGCAACATTTGCTCATATGAAAAAATAATAACAATAATTACACTTTAGAAGGATCTTGGGCCTCATTTTTCAAATTTTCACTTCCACCCCAGATGATGGTAATGTTAATTTAAAATGCAAGCTATTTTTACAGCTCTTATTTGTATCTAATGCAGTACAAAGGCTCTCAATAACTGCCTCTTATTTGCACTGACCCAAATAGATGACTGATTGATCAGTTATTATTTTTGGATCAACTTTTTAGTTTACGCTCTCAAACAATAACAGACTTTGAAATGCTTGCTTGCACCTAAAATATCACATTTCTGTTCGATTTAGTGGTCTGTCAGTGTTCGTAAAAATAAAAACATACTTTGTGTCAAATTTTATTTGAACTTTGATTTTCACTGAACTGATACTTAGCGCAAGAATGGGCAACTGGCAGCCTCACTTTGTGCGGCCCTTTTGAAAAATTTTTTTAAACAAAAAATTCTTCCCAAAACGCTGATTAACTTTTCAGCACAACACATTAGCATTTAATCTTCAAGAGCTGTTTGTTTACAATGGTTTATTTAGCTACAATCTTTTATGTAACTCGTAGTACATTTTAATTGAATTTTAATTTCATGTGGTGGTAATTGCTAATTGGAAAATAATATATATATATTTTTTGAAGTGGTACTTGGTGTGAACAAAAATGAAAGAACCACGGCTGTAATGGATACACGTAACGGATGTGTAATTTATCTGTGTGCATTGGCAGAACTTTTCTCCGTCACTTGACTGACACAACGTGTCTGCGTGTGCATCCCTGGGTGCGAGTATGTCAGGTGTGTTTGTGTGCCAAGATCCGAGCCGGCACCGCCGCTCATGTCACTCACTGATCCCTCATGCAACGGTGACATCAGTGCCCCTGTTTTAGCAGTGAACAAGAGGGGGGCGGTAGGTCCAGAGATTATATAATGCTTTTTCTTGCTCAGCCCTCCTCTGATATTGTTAAAAGCAACCAAGTTGGAGAGGTGGAGCCACGTAAATTTGCACATAGAGGGGGGGCTGGCGCGACCAAAGTGGGCGTATTGTTAATGCTAATCCCCTCCTCAGCCCGCAGTGCCAGGGTAGGTAATAAAGACAGTTGGATATGACTCTGGCAACACAATCAAAGTCAGTGAAGAATTCTCTTTTTTTGAAGCTTGCAGTCTTGATGACATGCTGGACAGGAGGAGGAGGAGCCTGCCGCAATGGAAAGGTTCCTGGTAAGATTACAGTAAAGTCTTGTGTCACTGGGTCGGCCAGCGCCCCACTTAGACATTGTCAAGCTTCTTTACCTTGTCCTTTGGCGTTATTGACCTTTGACCTTAAATAGAATGCGAGGAAGGAGAAAGCTGATTGCAGGCGCCCGTGCGCGAGTGGTCTGTGATTCGCAAAATCCATTGACGCTTTCCTGCAGTCTCGAGGTGGAGAAGAACAAATTTAGCATGTATTGTTCAATTAGCAATACATGCTAAATTTGGGTTTTGAGAGGGAACACTCGAAAGTTGTGCTTTGTTTTTCCCCAAAAATGTACTGTGTTGTGAAGAGAAAGAAATGCAAAGTGAAGCTGTCCGATAAATTGGACTCTAGTGATTCTGTGGGCAGATATACTGTAGAAGAGGAGGTTTTAGTAAGGGGCTGCTCCCGAGCCCTGCATGGCTTAGGCTTTTCCAGGTCTTACAGGGATTTCACAGTAATCTGGATAAGGACGGAAATACCTTGAAGGTGAACATTGGAGAAAGTGTTCTGCTGCTTGTGCATCTATCTTCTGTTCAGCTAACAACACAGATTCTGCGAGTGAATCCTCATATTTGCTTTTGTGACCGTGACAAGTGGTCGCCATCTTTGTGGAATTTTCTAAAAAAAAAAAAAAAAATATGGAATGAGCACTTCAAATGACTCCAAAATCATTCATGACAAATACATTTCCGAAAAGCAATTGATAACTAAAGTACATCTACTGCGCACACCGTTTGTCTCAAAAAGCAGGTTTAATTTGTTTTTAGGGTAAATGGCGCGGTATTAAATGTCATGGTAATTTGGATGTGCAGAAAAAACAAAAAGGCGCTGGAGATATGTTGAAAAATAATCAGCTTGGACTGTTTTACATGAAGGTTATTTTTTTTTGGGGGGGGCGAATTTGTTTTTCGACGAAAGCAGACAAACAACACTTCCCAAAAGGCCATTCTAAAAAAAAAAAAAAAAAAACCCTAACCTCATCCGATTTTTCAAAATTCTTCATGTCTTGTACTGAGGTTGAAGCGGCTATTCCTAACAGACTCAGAATTGACAGACAGTCATTTTTGGAAAATCGTTCACGTCGTTACTGTGAAGTGAATTCTGAAATGTCTGAAGATGATTGCTAAAGACGAACAAATACTGGGAACTTTGTTCTGAATTGTATCGCGTTAGCGTCACTGTTTTGCAGTTTTCTTGTTTTGATTTAAATTCCCACGTGAGGATGTGATGCTGCAGTTGAGCCCGCCAATTAAGAGCAAGCCCACAAGTGGAGATAACAACGCATTTTAGTCGTGTGTTGGAAAGCACAGCGACGACCCGATGGGAGATGTTCCAACAAAGGCTTTCACTGAATGCATTTTCTCAGCTCAAACATGTTGGGATGTGGAGGCCTAAAATGCTTGACAGTCTGGCATTCAGTTTTCAGTGGGGTGTGGTTTCACATATTTAACAGACACGCCCACAGCATTGAAGAATGCAGACACATTTTTCATGATTTTTTTAAAGCTTTATTCTACATTCTTTGGTGTTTTAGGTTTTTATTTTTTTAACATTTCAAAGTTGGCAGGGTCGTGAACAACAACAATCTTCTCCATGCTTTGTCAAATTTAGAAGACCCGTTTATTTTCACTTTAAAATGACTTTTAAGCATTTATTGTAGCCTACTTTGTATTTGTAGTCGGTCTTGTTTGTTAACTTTTTTGGGCTTTCCAAATGATATGAATGACATTCCACGGGCATCCGAGTAATTTTTCAAAGGAAATTGCATAACAGAAATTTCAACAATGGAAGCACGGAATGGCGGTTTTATATTGGTTTGTCTGTTTTTCAAATCTGTCCAAAACTTGATTGAACTGGATTGTCCTGCCAGCCTAGCAACAATTATTGCAGTGCCGCATTTTCTCACCAAAACCAGTACCTGTAGGACATGGTTGTTGAATTAAAGCCAATAGCACAGACGAGTTGGGAGAACCAAATTGCAGTCATGTGTGTGACCCCATTAATGCTTCATTATTCACTTGAAAGCACCCTAAAATTCGTCCTCACTTGTACTCAAATGCAGCAAGCGTGCATGCTTTTGTGCTCCCGTGTTCCACGTTCATGGAGTGTCTGTGGCTCTTCTCATGTCCCTGTAGGCTAGTGTGTGTGTGTGTGGGGGGGGGGGGGCTCTGATCACAGTCTCTTAGCCCCCATCACTCGGCCCATATCCCGGGCCTCAGCCGCTCACATACACACTGGCGCCACTATGGGCACAGGGTATGCAGGCTGGCTTATAGACAGTATCACAAGCCCAGGGTGGATTTTAATGTCACGGACAATGTATACAAGAGGCAGTCACACTGCTTAGATTACACCACAAACACTGTGCGCATCCACTTGCACTCAGGATAACCACATGCAGGTGCTTGTCGTTTATTCGGTCAGATCAACAGTCTGTAATCTAAATTGCTGACATTTTTAGAGTTGTAAACTCTCCGTGCGTGTGTGTGTGCGTGTGTGTGATTGTGTGTGTGTGTGTGTGTGTGTATACTGCATGTGTACGTGGTACAACATGCGCTAATGTGCAAATTATAATGTGCACATTTTCATGAGCTTTCATGCATGTTTAAGCCCTCATAATTGTTTGGATTGTTTTTCCACTCTTGATGGGGCTACTTTTTTTTTTTTTTTTTTTTAATTGTGCAGGATGACTTTAAAATATCAACATTGTCGCCAGGACAGAAGAGTAAGCAATGTTTGAGTTTTTGCACATGTGTAGATCCCCCAAAACGTGATTCATTTGCAGAATATTAATTAAAAAAAAAAACATTTTCTGTAGAAATAGGGATCTCACAGTGGTCATTTCTCAGGCCCGAATAAATACAGCAACAATTAATAATTGATTGAAAAAAACATTTATATGATGACTATCAATCACTTTTGATCATTTTCATTGCAATGACTCCATTACAAAGCAACTACAGTACATCTTTACTTACTTTTAGCTCCATGATGGCGGAAAAATATGTCTACACCACCACAAACTACAACTGCAATAAATTTAAAGTTCCTGAAATTTCACGAAACGTTCCCAACCTTTTGCAACCGCACTAATCAGACAGTTGTGTGACCTGAAGCTATTCACAGAGAGGAAACCTTGCCAATTTTCCGCAAGCTTGTATTTTAAAGCTTCAGATGTCATTCAAGGTCATTCAGAAGTGAAGTCCAGGCCAAGTTCAGTCTTCTGTGCGAGTGTGTTTATCTTCATGTATGCTTGAAATGGGCCGCTATCTGGTGAGGGCAGAGCGATGTCACCAAACACAGAATAAAGGTCATCGCTGGCTCTGCCCAAAATACACCCTATGTGTATGTAAACATGTCTGCTTTTGTGTGACTGCTTAGCTGTTGCCATACTGGGAACAGACAGTCATGCCACTGGAAAACAGTCGCACTTTAATACATACAGTATACTACTGTTGAAAATGTTGGTGGTCACCGAGGTTATTGCATGTTTTCTTTGAAAACACAATGTACAAAACATTTTGGGGTTTTTTTGCCTTAACCACATTAACAATATCAAGAGACTTGATTAATTTAATGCTATCTTCATTGAAAAAAACAGAAACGTCCCTCTAAAAAAAAAATCTTTAGGTGAGCTCAGAACTTTTTGCGGTGGTGTTTTATAAACAGTGGACTTAAAAAAAAGTAGACACATACCCATTTAAACTCCTGGTTGTTATGATATTAAAACATTGAGACCAGGGTAATTAAAATGTTCCCACTATTACAACTCAGTTGGAAAAAGAAAAATAATAAATATTCATTTCAAAGAGGGGAAGTAAAAATAAACAATTGAGATGTTGTGGTTGCATAAGTGTGCCCACCCTCTAATAGCTAATGTGGCTGTATTCAGTATCACATTCAAATTTATGTTAACGTGCTGCTGGTTAGCCACAAATAAAGTTCAGATGTTCTAGTAGGCTTTTCGTGACTTTTTTTTCTTTTTCTTCCTAGCATATGCCTGAAGGTTTTGGTCTAAAACTGGCTTGTATTTCGAGTTATGGTGGGTGGATTTTCATTTTTGCACTGTAACAAACCATTTCAGTGGGCTTGTTCCGCTCTTCTACAGTCAAGCGGCGTTGGTAAGAGGGGTAGACATAAAAACACAAAGCGAAAAAAACAAAAAGATTCCAAGGACTAAGTGAGCCACAGTGACCTAGTTTCCCCTCAGCCAGGCCTGTGACTCACCTCAAGTCTTCTGCCTGGCTGCATGGAGGTCGCCATGTAAACGACATACGGTCCATTGCCGCCCTCAAACTGAATATTCCAAAGTTGTTAGATGCAAATCTGCTAAGAGTAACTGTATACTCTACTTGTCTGTCTAAATGAGAAAAACAATATTACACAGTTTTTAAATTCTGTAAGATCCATGCGGCATGTTCTGAAGAATAGTCTGCCCATTGATGAGGTCGATTGTCAGGGCTGTACGCCGGCTCTCAGCTGGGCTGGAGCATATAAAGAGACAAGCACCTTTTTGCTGTTTGCAAACTGGATGCTTAGCTCTTAAGGACTTTAATAGGGTTCTGCTTGTCATTTAGACTTGGAGTCAAAGTGTTTTCTTAATTTAATAACTGCCCCGTGTCCTGCTAACAAGCATTAACAAATAGGGTGGAAAAACTCCTGATAGCCAAGGGAGGTGGTTATTGTCACCTGTTTGATATTGTTTATTAAATAATCAGGTCAATATTCAGGCCAGTTGAGTAGATCTATGCATGTTTAACCACATACATTTTGTATTTACTTTATGCTAACAGTGTAGGAGTAACAATTTTTTTTTTTTTTTTTGTCATGGACTGTAGAGAGATGAAAGTAGAGTAAAACTCAGTGTATCAATGACTTCATTGACGTTTGTTCAGCATGGCATTTTTTGCACCACGGAGCAGTTAAAGACATATTTTGATTGACAGTCATCGAAACAAAATGGATGAGTATAAATATAACTCATGTAGTTGTTGAAAGTTGGAGCCCCGTGTGTGTTTTTCTCTGCAACGAGCTGGTTGTTCTCATCTTGCGCCCCATAGATTAACTTGTTGTAAGACTGGAAATTGTGGTTAGACTACTTGATATGAAACATAACTCTGTTTCACAGTTTCATTTTCACTTTTTCTTATATGGTATTTGGCAGTAGAATGGAATGTTATGACAAAGGAAGACGAGAAGCTGGATTAGTGATGAATCAACTTCAAGCTTTAAATGACAATGCAGAGTAAGAAGCTCAACTTTTTGACTAATAGGTTCAAATTTCTAATGTTAATAGTCTGTATGTACAGCACTTACAAGAAGTGTGCCACGTTTACCTTTTGGAGTGCAATTTCATGCACTAGAACCTTGACAAGTCAACAAAGAGGAAAGTGATTTTCTTTCAACTTTAGAATGCACTTGTACAACTGTTTAATGTTCATTCATGAACATTTCCAAGCATGCCCACCTCTATGCCTTTCTGTGACTCTTCCAGTCACAATATATCTCTGTTGTAACTTGCTAACAACAAACCAAGCTCAGTATCTCCCCCCCCCTCTGAGAACATCCTGTTTGAAGCCTCACAATGGCGAGGTAACGATCATTTGTTAGGTGCCGTCATGGTCTCATGATGTCCAAATGTGAACAGCATGATGAAAAGAGCCGTTGGATCAAACACCTTTTTGTAAATTTAGCCATTCCCGCTCCTTGCTGGAGAACAGCAAGAAGTGCAAAATGTACTGAAACTTTGAGCAGTTGGACATGCTTTCAAAGGTTTGGAGGTCCCATTGGGTTCACCACTCAAGCTTATAGTGCACTTTCGATTCATCTTGCAATTCCACCCGATACATAAATCTCATTACGTGAGTAGTGTATAATTCTTAGGAGAATTTGTGCTCTTGACCCTTATACTGTTTTGTTGAAAGAACTAAAAATGCGCAGAATTAAATGCATTTGTGTGCGCTTGGAATGTTTGGGAGGTGTTGCAAGTTTGCTCGGCCATTGTGATGGATGCTTTCAGAGCAAATGTAAGTAGCCGCACATGAATCAATCTATCTGAGCTAACGCACACACACACACACACACACACACACAAAACCACCATGGGCTGCGTGCTATGCTATCTAAGTAGCTCAGCATGTGATGAGGTTGATGTGTCGTATTGTGCCATTTCGATATTTGTATTGTCTGCGCACGGTGTGAGCAAGCAGTCTGTCTTTCTGGTACATGGTGTACGCTCGCACCTGTGGCCAGGACTGTTCCCCTTAATTACGCCTAATAAGGAACATTGATTCATCCATATTGGTTTCACACTTTTCATCCTTCTTGCCTCGTTGTTGCGGTGTCTCGAGCGGTGCCATTGTTTTGTCACTGATATGGGCCATTGTCAGCCCTCTCTCAGGGTCCAATTTAGCTCTGGGCCCTAGGCACTTGGCTAGGTTGCCTGCTCTGTTATGGGGTCCCTGTTGGTCATATTATATGTGTAATGATTGCCATTAACTAATGGGTGGATGACAATACTGACCAATGCGTGTCGCTGTCTGGTAGGTGAGTAGACTCCCAATGAATGCACGGAGCAAATGAGATGTCGGTCAATAACAGTGCAGTCTGATGGAAAGTTGTTGAAGCTTTTTATTTGATATCTACTGGAGCTGGACATCCTTGTCCTAGCACTCACTTTGGCCTCACTAGTAAGGCAATTCTCAGCCCACTGGTGACATGACTACGGCGCACTTGTCTAACAATTGTGTTATACTAGTCGTGTGTGACATTTTTGCACACGAGTTGGATAGCTTTGGCATGCTAGTAGTACAACTACATGGTCTTAGTGAGGCAAAACTGTGTACTAGTTAATGTCTGCACACTGTCAGTACCACTCGAGAAGCTTAAGTTAAGTAGTAAAATGTTATAACAATTAAGATATAAGATAAGATATCCTTTATTTGTCCCAGACTGGGGAAATTTACAGCAGCAAGATTATAGGTAGAAAGAAGAAAGAAGAAAAATGTTAGTAGTGTTTGCAATATAGATAAGGTGGCGGTGCTATTTACTATTGTTTTCCACGTCATTTTATTTTTTTATTCAGCAGCCTGACAGCAGTCGGTAGTTAATTACTGTTGCAGCTCCGAAGCAAACAGAGCTGCCGCGGTGTTTTTCAGAATATGCACTTTATTAATGAGTTTCACACTCCGGCGAATACAGACACGTCTATCATGGACTACGCGTCTTCTCAACTGCCGTTCGACTCGAGAGGCGTTCAGGGCCGCTCCTAAAAAAACGTAAATTAATGATCCCTTGACTGACGCCCAGAAAAGTGAAAACAATGCAACAAAACAGAAAATCAATTGAATAACAAACAGTCTCCTACACTCTCCCCCACTTAAAAGGTGTCATCTCGACATAATATAGAAAAGCTTGCAGACAGAACAGCATGTTATTGACAGTTAAACAGGGAACATCTTTTTTTTTTTTTTTTTTTTGAGTCCTCTGTTCAGTGAAAGCATTCAACAGTCATAATACCAAAACATTAGGCCTCACATTCACGTGTTACATTTGTCAACCTGCTTCAATAAACAACAAGGCACATATACTGTAGAACAATGTGAAAGTCAGGTGCAACAAGCATGAAAATAACATTTTAAACATCCTTCACCAAGGTCGCCAGTAACCCCTAAAATCTAAACACTTAGTAGCTAACGTCCTCTCTGTGAAGGTCGGTTGACCCAATGTATCATAAGTCAAGCACCGTGGCTTCCTTCTCTCTCTCTGTGGGTGTGGCGCAGCTGCCCTGTTTCCACTGCATCTCCCGAATCTGACCCATTGGCTATATCACCTACATCTACATTGTCATCAACCTCCCTCCCTGTTGGAAAAGGGGCTAATTCCATCCCTTCATCAACTGTTTGCTCGAGAGTTTCGTTCTGTACATCTCTAATAAACTGGGGACAAACTCTGCAGCAGCGGGGTCCAGAGAGGGTTGGTTGTGTTGCTCGGGACAGACCATGAGATGACATCATCGGATAAATCCTCATCCGAATCCTCCCCATCTCCCACCTGATGCATCTCCTGCAGATTCTTCCTGCAGTTTTCACGAGAGTGTCTTTTGGTCTTGTCTCGGTGGTAGTCTGGTTTCGATCGGGTGTCAGTGGGAGAAAGTCACAAGGCAATAACAAATTCCTGTGTAAAACCTTTGTCCTGCCTTTGCCATTTTCTGGCTCCAGCTCAAACACAGGACTGTTCTCCCCTTTTGACGTTTTATGACATAGATACCATCCTCCCAATAAGAGCGGATTTTGCCTGGGCCTCCTTTTTCAACATTTCTTACAAGAACACGGCTGCCTACTTGAAGGGGTGGACCATGGACTCTCTTATTATATTCTATCTTGCCCCTATCAGCTGACTTAGCCATATTCCTGGAGGCAATATTGTAAGCCTCACTCATCCTGTTTCTCCATTTATCAACATAATCTTGATAGGACCCGGGTTTTCATCCTGCTTAGTGCCAAACAGAAGATCGACAGGAAGCCTTGGGAACCTACCAAAAGTAGAAAAGAATGGAGAGTAGCCCGTGGCCTCATTAGCAGTGCAATTGTAGGCATGTACTACTTTGGGAAGGTGTTTTTCCAGTCTAATTTTTGTTCTTCAGTGAGTGTTCTCAACATCGAGAGAAGGGTTCTGTTGAATCGTTCTGTTTGCCCATTACCCTGAGGATGATATGGGGTTGTGTGAGACCCTTTTATACCTGCCAGTTCCTTTAGGTGGTGCAACAGCCTGTTTTCAAACTCTCTCCCTAAATCGTGGTGAAGCTTTTCTGGGAAACCAAACCTAAGGCAAAAGTCATTGAATAGTCTTTCTGCCACCGTCTTCGCTGATTTGTTTGTAGTCGCGTATGCCTGTGCGAAGCGTGTGTAATGGTCAATGACCACCAAAATATACTCACAACCGCCCTTGCACTGTTCCAGGTGAAGAAAGTCAACCGACACTAATTGAAAGGGTGTGTAGTTTCAATGCTTTGCATTGGTGCCCGTGTTTGCCTGTTTGGCTTTCTTTTCTTTAGGCATTCACATACGTTCATGACAAAGTGCAGTATGTCTTTTTGCATTTTTGGCCAATAAAAACGGTCTCTCATTAAATGTAGTGTCCTCTCTGAGCCTAAATGGCCCATTTGTTTGTGCAATTCATTCAAGACGAGGGGGTGATATATTGAGGGGAGAACCAGTTGGGTTTTCCTTCCAGCTACCCTGAACAATGTCCCGTCTTCTTTGATTTTGAGTTTAGTCCACTCCCTGGCCAAAATCTTGACCCCTGCACTCTCAGCTTTAAGCTCATGTGCGGCAGGTCTCTTTCCCCTTTTTATGTAACTGTACAGTTTACCTATTACAGGGTCTTGCTGCTGAGCTGTGCAAATCTCTTCTCTGGGGATTGGCTGGATAGTGTCTAACAGTCGTTCAGCTCCTGTTTGCTGTTGGAGGGTATCGAAGGAGACGGCACTAAACATGGGAGTTTGCTCTAATTGCTGTACCAAGATACCCTGTTGTGTGGCTGTTACTACATCCTGACTAACAGACTGCGTACAGCGGCTCATGTAGTCCTCGAAATCAATGGGCATCCTAGATAGCCCGTCTGCATCGGCATTGGTTTTGCCTGGTCTGTATTTTATGGTAAAATTGAAATCTGCCAATTCTGCTACCCATCGTTGACCAGAGGCGTTCAATTTAGCAGTGGTCAACACATAAGTGAGCGGGTTATTGTCTGTGTACACCACAAAAGATGGTGCATGCAACAAGTAATCCCTAAAGCGCTCACAGATAGCCCACTTGAGTGCTAGAAACTCCAATTTACCCGCATGCATGGGGTAGTTTTTCTCTGGCGGTGTTAAAGTTCTAGATCCATAGGCTATGACCCTTAATTTTCCATTGCTACGTTGATAGAGCACAGCTCCTAGTCCCGCCTGAGAGGCATCAGTATGTAACACAAATGGACGGTTGAGATCTGGGTAACCAAGGATAGGAGGATTTGACAATTTGTCAACCAGGCAGCCCAAAACCTGCTGGTGAGTCCCTGTCCATGTAATCGGGGCAGATGATGGCAACTGCCCTTGAATGTGTTTACTTTTCCCCTTTTTTGTCTTTATCTGTGTTCTTGAGTCTCGGGGTGAGCTGGGGGCGGCCAAGAGCTCGTACAATGGTTTGGCAATGCGAAAAGTCTTGTATGTATGACCTGTAGTAAGACAGAAATCCTAAAACTTGTCTCACCTCCCCACCGTGCAGGGGTGTCTATCTTTAGTGACAAGGCAGGAGCAATCTCTGCCGGGTCCATACCATGTCCGTCTTTTGACACCATCCTGCCCAAAAATCGGACTTTAGGCTTGAAAAGTTCACATTTCCTAGCAGTAAGTTTAACACCGTGCTTCTGGTATCTTTGTAAAACTGCTCTCACATGTTCAACATGGTCTTGAAACGACTTGCTGTGAACTAAATTGTCATCGAGGTAAGGTAGGCAAATGTCATCCCGCAAACCCCACAAACACTCCTCCATGCTTCTCTGAAACTCAGCCGGGGCAGAACTCAGGCCAAATGGGATCCGTACCCACTGGTACAAACCCCAGGGCGTAATGAACGCTGTGAGTGGCTGACTTTCTTCATCCAAAAACCCTTGGTGATAGGCTTTCCCTTGATCAAGCACAGTAAACCACGAACTACCAGTAAGGCTATCTAGCATGTCTTGTATCCTAGGAATAGGGTGTCTATCTGGTGCGGATTTGCGATTAAGCTCACGATAGTCTACACAAAGTCTGAGCTCCCCGATTTTTTCTTACACACACTATCGGTGAGAATACGGTGACTTTGATTTTGTGACCCACCCCCTGTTGATTAAGTCCTGCAGGTATGCTTTCACTTCCTGGTGAAGTGGTTTGGGCACGCTAATGTAAGTCTTTTGGACTGGTGAATGATCATGAAGAGAAATGTGCATGCGGAGGGTAGGTATGCTGCCGACATCATTTTCATCCCGGCGAATGCGTTACACTCCTCCTGAGCATTTCCCTCACTGCATTTTGCTGCTCATTCGTTAGGTGTTCTAACAGTACAGGAGGATCCCATTTCTCGCTTGTGTAGCTGCGGGAGTTGACGAGTTTTACAGTCTGCGTCATTTTCATCCAGTTTTGGTAGGTTCACAGGCTGTAGAGCTGCTGGGTATATTGCTTTGACCCCTTCAACATGTCCCAAAACAACGCATGGATCCAGAATTATTTTATGACTACTGGTATTAGTGATTGGTACTGGGACAGAGGTTGCGTTGCCTCTCTTTGCCTTGAACAGTACTTCTTGTATACGCAATCCTCCAGGCAAACTCTGGCTCAAGTTTGGGCAAAACAACATAGCAGTGCCTCCATCCACCTGTATACGTGTGCGACAGCGAATGGTGGTGGCTTCCTTGGACCTAGGACAATTTTACCCTTTCCTGTTTTCACCTGAATCCCTTCATTTACCGTTTGGTGCGTGTGCAACAAATGAATCAAGGTCTTAGCGGACACCATATCCATGTCAAAAGCACTGCTCACAATGTTGGCTGCACAATCACTTTTGGTTGAACCCTGTTTTAGTTGGTAATTAATCACTTCTTCTATCACATTAAATCCTATAATAGGGTCCTGAGCTACATTGTAGTCGCTCGAGACGAGTACGGGCACTAACAGACTCGGGCTTGAATCTTCTACACCAGTAAGTCGAAACTCAACCGGAACCCACCCAATAAATGGTATTTTTGTCTGGTTAGCAGCCAGCCCATTTAGAGGTTCTGGTCCCAAGAGTTCATCTATCCCTCGAATTGTGGTATGAGGTAGGTGTTTTTCTCCATTTGTCATTTATCACTGTAAACGTGCGCCGGTATCCTAACGCCGTAATTGGTACATCATCAAAAGTGCACCTGACCATTCTACGTCTACCGATTAGTTTAATCAGTTTCCGCCCTTGCTTATTTGATAATGTATCAAGACTACCAATGTGCGATGACCATCTCTTTTCGTCCTTCTCACTCAAATGGTGTTCAACCAGTATTACCGCGGTGCAGGTGAGCTTGTGTTCCGGCCAGTGCCGTGTCTGGCAGGCTTTGGAACAGTACGTGGCAGATGAGCAGCCTGCACAAGTCTGGAGTGGCGCATCTCCTTGCTCTTTGAGTCGACAGAGATGGCAGTAGCGGGACTCGTGATGAGGTCGCTGGGTCACTACTGGTCCCGTGGCAGTGGCCCTCTGTCGTTTCCCTGCAGCAGGCGTGGGCTCGGCATCCTCTAGAGATGTGACCCGACTGGCCACACTTGAAGCAGTGGGTACAGCTGTCTCCCTCGCCGCTGTCCTGGCAGGTCCTGCATCCTCTCCTCCGCCGGGTGATGTCGTTGCCGCAGGTTTCCGGGAGGCTGGAACTTAGTGGTGTTCAAGGAGGCAAGCACCATCTGCTTCATCGCCGCAACTTCAGTTTTTAGTTCTGCTACCAGGGCATGGACATCAGGAGGAGCTGGAGCCGTCTTGAGTTTCTCCTTGGCTACGGCGGTATTCTGGGATGGGGTCTGCGTTCCACCGTGTGGCCCCTCTGTGGTTTGCATCTCGTTGATTCTTGGCAACTTGGCGGTGTTTCTCTTTTGCTTGTTCACCCGCTCTGCTTCGAGGCTCGCTGCTTCATTCAGTCTCTCAATCAGTAATTCGTCAGCCACATCGGAGCTGTCGAGAAGCGGTTTAATCTGGAACTTAATATTGTCATTCAGTAGTCCTGTACTCACTGACCTCAAAAACTTCCTTTTGACCAGATCTTCGTTGTAGTGTTCGGCTGGTTCTCTTCTGGATGCATACAGAAGCCGATCTTTAAGCTCAATTGCCCTGAAGAAAGTCCTGCGGAGACTCTTTTGGGTCCTGGGAAATGTTTATCAGTTTTTGATACAAGTCAGATGTGTCGTCTTCTCTGTAATGTCCTTTCAGTATTGTTTTTAACTGAGGAGTGTGACATCCGTCTTTAGCTCAAGCATGTCTCGCAGTTTGAGTCCTGGGCAGATGGCTCTGATCACTGCTTCGATCACCTCTGATTCACTGTGGCCTTTACGAAGTCCAACTTCCATTTGGTGGAGCAGGTTGGTGTATGATAGTCTGTCGCGCTGCCCGCCTTCACCTATTTGGCCACTGATGCGGAACTCCCTTCGGATAGTCACCTCAGGTATTTTTCTGGTGGCTGACTTTGTGTCCAGGCGGGTGGGGCGTCCACCATTTTGAGTTTTTCTTGTAACGCTTGTATTTCTTCCCGCAACTCGTCGTATTGGTGGGCGCAGGCGTGGGGCGGGAAAAGAGCGCCACTCGCGAGCATCGCCTTCGACAGCCTTTCTTCGAGAAGCGATAAGAGTTCATGAATAAACTGTCCATCATCCGATTTGTGGCTTTGCTCACGTTCATCAATTTGTTTTCGATCAGTTTCCTAACTCTCGCCGACTTTTGCCGTTGGTAGTCTCCTTTCCTCGTCATCATAGACATCAAGAAAGTTACACACCTCCATTAGTCGATCCCAGCTTAGCTTGCACAGCGTGGTGGTAACTTGGTCTCTTAAGTCTTCGTACTCCATCTTTAGTACTCACAAGCGGATCCGTTTTTCAGAAATATCCGGGTTCGTAGGAGAGGGCTCTCTTCAGCGGTGCGGAGAGCGCTAACAGTCGGCGCTAACAGTCGTCGCTAACTGTAGCTTCCACGGTCACTAAGAACCCTTCTCCTGGCTGGCTCGCCAAAAAATGTTGCAGCTCGAAGCAAACAGAGCTGCCGCGGTGTTTTTCAGAATATGCACTTTATTAATGAGTTTCACACTCCGGCGAATACAGACACGTCTATCATGGACTACGCGTCTTCTCAACTGCCGTTCGACTCGAGAGGCGTTCAGGGCGCTCTAAAAACGTAAATTAATGATCCCTTGACTGACGCCCAGAAAAGTGAAAACAATGCAACAAAACAGAAAATCAATTGAATAACAAACAGTCTCCTACATTACTGCTAATAGCACACACTTTACAACTAATGCTGGCTTTTGTCGTTTTGTAACATGCAGTTGTCGAAATAGTATGCTAAAGTTGTCCTACTAGTAAGGATTCACACTAGTACAAATAGTGTACTAATAATTAAAAAATGTTTTTTAAAAACTGTGAATTTGGAATTTCTCCATTGCGAGACTAATAAAGGTTTTCTTATCTTATCTTATCTTATCTTAAAATATCGAATAAATGCCCAAACTGCTTTACAAAGGCCATTTGAGCATTTAATTAACAACCTTGATTTCCAGCAAAGGCAATTCAGTGCACTAATAGAACAACTATGGTGCACTAGTTGAGGGGCTGTGTGCTAATAATGTTTTTTTTCCCCCCACTATTCTCTTACACTACTGTATGACATATCTGCACGCTAGTACACTTTGGTCTACTTGAAGGACAACGACATGTTACTAGTGAGGCAAAACTGCGCACTAGTTGACATCTATGCAATATGCATGTATTTGAGCATTATTATCATTATAATTATTATTATCATGATCATCATCATTATTATTATTATTATTACAATTATGATTAGAGGACAATTCAGTGCACTTGGAGAACAAGTATGTCTCACTAGTATTGTTTTTTTCCACTACTCCCTTCGACTTCTGTATGACATTTCCACACGGCAGTAGGACAAACTACTGTACTACTGGTAAGGTTCAGGAGGCTACTAGTGTGTGACCGATGCCGACTAGTTGGGGCTAGTGCTATAGTAGAATATTGTGGTGGCCCATTCACAAAGCGGCAACATAACGTTTTCCCGCACGAGCAGGGCGGGTATCCCAACATTCCCTGCATCCTGGTCCCAGCTCTGGGTTGGAGGAAGCTGTTTACTCATTCTATCTCTCACTGCTGACGTTGGCGCACCGAACAATGTCATCCAATTTCCTGTTTTTCACTTTAGTGGAAAGCAACTCTCCCAGAATGTATGGTACAGTGTGCGTCTGTGAGGGTGAAACTAAGATGAGGAGGAGAGGGATGAGGAAGAGGAGAAACATGAGGCGATTCATAGGGCCGGATACACGGGGAGCAGGATATAGGGTCAGAGGGAGCTATGCTATGTAAATCCAGTCCGTGTATTCAGTGAGAAATAGTGGGAGACGGTCGTGAGGAAATCTTGATGGTGATTGCAGCTATTTGGCAGCTCAAATGACCTCATGAGAGGAAGAGAAAGTACAGTCCACATTTGTCTATGCTGTTTTACCTTGACTTATGTTCTGCAGATTTTTTTTGAGAGGGGGGGGTTTGTGTTGGAAGTCAAAATTCAAGTCAAGATTGATAAACTGCCGTTTCAGTAAAAAAAAAAAAATCAATAAATAAACGTGTACCGTGGCCTATTTATTTATTAAAACAGTTAAACACACAAATGCAAAATGAATACACTCTCAAGGAGCATGGAGCACAGGAAAGAACTGATGTAACAGTGTGGCATTTGGCCAACCTGAGCCTTAGTTTGAGATCCTGTCACTCACTAGGCCACACCTTTTATTCAAGGGGAATACTGCATGAATATTGCCGTGTGTGTGACCTAAGCTTAATTCCTTGAACACTCTAAATTGTCCTGTAGTGTGTGTGTGTGTGTGCGTGTGTGCGTGCGTGCGTGCGTGTGTGTGTGTGTGTGTGTGTGTGTGTGTGTGTGTGTGTGTGTGTGTGTGTGTGTGTGTGTGTGACCTAAGCTTAATTACATTTGATAAAACCAGTTTATTTCTTTCATCCTTGCTTCTCTAAAATGTTATTATATTTATATTTTACAATTAAATTCCCTTAGTTAAAAACAAAACAACAAAATAAAAATGATGTTGCTTGTTTTTTTTTGGGGTGAACAGATTAAAGGCATTTCATTTTATTTGAAACAGGAATTTCAAGGCAAGGCAGCTTAATTTCTACAGTGCATTTCATACACAGTGTTACTCAACACGCTTCACATAATTAAAAGTACATATATTTTGTATAATGCATTGACAAACAAAAGAGTTTAATACCGTGAAAAGCAAAGTAAAGAAATAAAAAGGAGCTTCCTAAAATGACTCAAAGAAGGTACAGTTCCAGCAATTGAATTTCACCCACGCTGTGCATTAGTTCTTATCTTTTAAATATACTGTGATATCGTCAAGTAGCATTTCTTGCCTTCAGCCTGAGAGTCACCCAAAATAATTAATTACTGTACTGTATCTCACTTTATAACAGGGCAGCCTTGTGTTTAGTGCATAGCATGTCTGGCTCACAGTTCATAAATTTTGGTGTGCTTACATGGGTTTTCACCAGGTTCTCCACATTCCAAAAACATGCATGTTGGCTTCCTTGAACACGCTAAGTTGTCCTGCAGTGTGTGTGTGTGTGTGTGTGTGTGAACGGTTGTTTGTCTAAGGGTGAACAGTCCAGTGTGTACCCGGCTCTTACCCAGGCAAAAGCTCACATGCGAGACTAATGAGGACAAGTGCGACAGAAAATGAAAGGATGGAATTTTTTTTCACCTCATTTGGAACACTGCTTTAGGACCAATGGTAGTGTACTGTGACACGTACCGTATATGATTTGTTTCTTCTTCTTCTCAGTTCTAACACTACGTGCATTATAAATGCGGGAACTATTTTGTTTGAGCGAAGTTTTTTGTTGTTGTTACATATGATCAAAACGGGGTTTTAAATATACAAATGGTGCCTTGAGATTTGAGTGACTTTACTTACTCAGTTTTCAAGATAAGAGCCGTTGCTCGGTCAATTTTTTGCTTTGACTTACGAGAGCATACTTGAGATCCGACCACTGTATGAATTCACTTGGCAGATAATGAACGATTCTTCAAAAAAGAGGCTTCAAATTGTTTACTGCCTCTCTCAGTTGAAGTTTACTGTCAAACTAAAGACAGAACAAAGACGGTTACACCTTGTTTATTTAAAACAAGCACATAGCTTAGCCTTTTAGTCCACTAGCTGAATGCTAACGCAAACTTTCATCACTGTTGCAGCACTATGGCCCTTTTAAGCAATGGATTGAACACAAATGGTGCGGCAACCAAAGATGGGGACTTGAGTCACTTTTTAGAACTTGTGACTTGCTTGCCAAAAACTAGGGAACGACTTGAATTGATTTGATTCGAGGTGTCTAAGTGACTTGACTTACACTTGAACGACATGACTTGACAAGTCATCTTGTTAATAGTTTGAAATCTGCATTTTAACGCAATTTGCTTTTTTAGGAAAGAAGGCAAGAAAAAAATTGTGTTTTGTTTCATTTCCGGCATCCTCTGAGATTCCCGCAGGATTCCTATGACCTCTGGGACTCCCAGGGAAAGTTTCAGAATATTTCAGTATATATCACGAAAAGGTTTGCAACTCACATAAATGTTAGTATGAAAAAATATCATGCATTCCAAATAATTTAAGTGTAGGCATTCATTTTAGGTTGTTTTTTAAAATTTCATTTTTAGAGAATTTTTTTTTTTTTTTTATTATCACTCCAACATATGTTGTGACTGAGCAAGATTATATGATTTGATTTATGACCTGCTTGAACCAAGAAATGACTTGACTTTGAAATTGAAATTTGGTGGCGAGTCGACTTGACTTTCTTGATTTATTATTTTTCTTTTTTTTTCTGATTAAAATACACAGTAGTCCTGCTTTTAACCATTGTATTTTTTCCACCTCCATCCAATTAAATTATTTCGACTTAAGGCCAGAGCGTGAGTACTTTAGCCATCTGGTCTTAGTCAGAAGTTGTGAATACGCTTTACAAAGTGACTGCGTAAGAACTTCGTAGACTTTTATTATTTATGTTTTATTTTACAATCATTTCTGAGCCGTGCACTCGCAGATGTCACATGCTCTGTGTTGCTTGTACAGGGGCACTACTCGCCATGTTTGGACCGCCTGCCGCTCGCTCGCTCGCTCACTTCCTGTGCCTTTTTTGCCTTTGCTTCAGTGCCAGCGTGACGTTTACGGGATGCAAATGTTTGGCTGATTCATTGCACAGTGCTGCAGTACACACAGCATTTGTGTACACTGCATTCGTGCGCAATGTCTGTGTGTCAGGGGGGATTTGTGGAGGCACACAGCAGCTGCAATTGTAATGGGCATGTCTGTGTGTGTTAGAGAGAGAGAGAGAGAGAGAGAGAGAGCTCTCATCGGATGGAGAGAGAGCACTTGCACTCTGCTAGGCCTCAGCTAGTTGGAGGCCCTGTGGCCAAACTCCTTACGTCAAGGCCTGAGCCACAGCTAATTCCTGAACAATCGGCATCAGGGAGAAAAAAATTGATTTGGAGAGAGTGAGAGAGAGCGAGAGAGTGAAAGTGAGCGAGAGAGTGAGAGTGATTTAGTCTTCCATCCGGGACATAACCAGTGGTCGCATGTACAGGAGAAAATGGTCTGTTTCTCCAGGAAAAATGAATGACTGCTGTGAATCATCGTTCATAAAGCTGGCCGAGTTATTTGTTCTGACACACATGTTCAACATCATCGAAATCCGATGTGACAACAGGGAAAGTACAGCCTCTATTCTGACCTCTATAAGCAAGCACAATGAACAGCGTAAAGGGGTCTTGGCTGCACAAGGGATTAGGAGGTTTGAAATGTGCGAGCAAATAGTTGGCGAGATGAAGTGACATTTGTTGGATTGATATAATACATTTTGTAAATTCATGCCGTAGTTAATAAATGCTTTGGTGGAGTTTAACAAACTACTGTTCTACATATTTTGTAGTTTTTAATATTTTGAATTCAATGCTAATTATAAAATACACAAGATTGGTGAATCAAAATGTCTGTAATCTGCTTTCCACTTTTTATTATATTATGTCTCACATCATCTTGCAGAAATTCATTAAAAATGCTCATTTTAGATTGCATTGCAAAGGGTTTTTTTTATTCTTGCATCATTATTGAAATTGTAGTTTGCAGTGCTGTATAACTGTCGTTTTCTCCTGCTTCTTGTAAAATAAGGGAGCAAAAGTATTAGCATTTGTCAGTATGATCCAGCATTTGTTCGCCAATCGCAAAATTGCATATCCAATGGACCGCCGCTATTTGTGGAGGACGGGGAATGGGCCAGCTGGTGAATAAGGGAATGCAAAAAAGACCATTGATTTGCATAGGGTGGATTAAA
This sequence comes from Hippocampus mohnikei, assembly GCA_026261675.1. Taxonomy (NCBI): domain Eukaryota; kingdom Metazoa; phylum Chordata; class Actinopteri; order Syngnathiformes; family Syngnathidae; genus Hippocampus; species Hippocampus mohnikei. The sequence continues at coordinate 216,453 of JAKGUB010000803.1, forward strand.
AAAAAAAAAAAAAATCCTTGAATAAACAGGGATATTGTGCCAATAAGGCTTTTCATGAAAATTTGGATTTGCCCTCTCCAAAAAATTCTATTCACAAATGTGTGTGTGTGTGTGTGTGTTTTTTCATTTTTAATCGTAAATAGATGAAATCCGCAGGTGATGGACCATAAGTATGTGGGGGTTGACTGTACTCCAAATTTTCTTCTTCTTATTATTATTTATTTTATTTCTTAGTGGTTTGACACCACAACATCAATGGTATTTTCATTTGTTTGTTTTTGTATAAATGTATGTATACATATACACAAGATGCACGACGACTGCTTATCTTGTCATACTTTATTTTCAAGTGACATTTAACAGACCTTTTTATCAAATGATAAACGCATCCCGCATATAGTAAGCAGAAGAGGCACTGTCGCCTACCTATTTTACTGGAGATATCAATCTAAATAAAATTTAAAGGCATAAAAAATAAAGTTTCAGGCATTTTCAGTAATAAAATAAAAGCAATGAAAATAAAATTTTCATAGGGTACACTTTGACTTTTCTGATATGTGTCGCCTTGTAGTGTCGGTCTTTCATGACCACGGCGACCCAATTTTAACTCAAAAACAAGAAAACGGTACAGAGAGACACACACACATTGTTCCTGTTCATGATTTGATCATGCGGTCAGTGTCCTCGTGTCTGCCAGGGATCAGATGATCACAGGGCAGCACTTTAATCACACAGCGTCATACTACTGCTACTACTTGGACGCCAACAAACGGCCCAGTGTCAGAATGACGTCAGAGGTGCTACACCAAGGCCTAATCGGCTTTGTTCCCCCTTTGTTGTCTCATTGAGTCGGCAAAAGGCTTACAGTTCAGCAAGAACTGATTTACGGCTGCCCGGCATGCTCTGAAATTCCTCCCTCTATTCTGCTCCACATGTGTAGATTGTTTACGGAGAAGAGGAATTCTAGTGGGATGGCCGCGTCCACGAGGGGCTTGCTTGTTATGGTTACTAACCCCTGAGCTGGGTTTCATTTCATAGAAAGGAAGTGAAATTTGGTGCGGACAAAAATTGTCTTCTAATAGTGTGAAGTGTATTGAGTGAAATCTCACAAATGTGAAGTTTTCACATTTTCTGCATAATTTTATATGTGCACTATATGATTATATTTATAAGATAAGAAAACAATGGAGAAATTCCCAATTTACAGTAGGTCCATACATAAACAAAAGGCCGTCCATGTTGGACTCTAAGGCTGGATGAATGTTACTGTTAGACTGATTTGTGTCTGATGATCCCGTTTTTCTTGTTCTTTCAGACCACATTAACAGAGGTGCAATTCGGACCAATGAAGTTATTTAAAGACCCACTTCAGGTATTGTAACATCTATTGAATGTCTGAATGACACATACAGCATGTGAGTGAATGCGTTTTACTTTCCGTGGATCAATGGCCGTCATTAAATAGATGTTCATAAGTTTTGGGAGGTTTTGATAGAAATGCAAGGCTAACCCTGGCAACACTGTCAATATTTGGAGGCTTTTTTTTTTTCATATCACCTCCAGTTACGAATGACCCTCTGAACAAACTTCTCACTTGACGAACCAAATTTTTGTAGAAAATCTCTCTTGAGTTACATTTGTTTTGTTATGTGAACCGTCTCAGCATGGATCAGCGAACGGATCTGTCTGTGAGAAGATAAATGCGAGAAGATTATACACTGTTCACCGTAGGTTGTCTTAAGTGGCTGATGTAATTTTTCACCTGGGTGACTATTAAAATAAAAGTGGAGGCGGCAACAATTTGAACACTACCGAATTATGTCAAACCCCGTCGTGAATTTGAGAGTTTAATGTGTTCTGTCACCGAGCTTGTAGTTCCATTTCCTTGTTTAAGCAAATCCGTTTTCCCCCATTGAAATGATTTGAAATGCCATTAATCCAAAAACATCTGGCATCTTGATTTGAAGGCCCTATGTTGAAGTGAGTTGAGGAGCTTCAACAAAACAAAGGTTGTGTTTTGTCGCTATCTTCTGGCATCTTTGTATCAAATTAGTGACTTGAAGAGCTTCATTGGGGGGGGTGATGGGCATATTGTGTGGCATCTTTGTGCCAAGGAGCTACAGCTAGATTTACATGGAGACTTTTTTTTTTTTGTCATTCTGATAGAAATCATTCTGATTGAAGATCTCTGGTCAACTGTTTACATTTGACTAGATCTATTCCGATCTGGTGCGTGCATGCACCACTCCGTTAATCAGAAACTGCCGTGTGACACACGCAGATCAAAACATGTTAAATTATAAAGATCACTTGATGAATCAAGCTGGGGGTTAGCCGTCTATTCAGCACGGCAAGTGTTTTTACACGCACATAGCAACAGTAGTTTAAGTACCGGTAGTTAAAAACAAGCTCCCCTGTTGAAGATCAGCTCTGGCTGGGAGCCGCCAAATTTCAAGTGCGTAAACGATAACGTCACATTTACCTTAAGACGGCGCTTACGCATATTGGATGCGGCCAGGCTATTTTGATGACATACTGTACTTGGAATGGCAAAAGGAAAATAACACCTCGGTGAATCCAAATGAATTTCCTTTCTTATTTGTCCACTTTATTCCAATCGAGGTGTTTATATGGAACAATGTCATTGCTTTCATTCTAATAGGAATGTAAGGACGCCTTCATTTAAACCCAGTTTAAGTTGAGTAGCGGAGCTTTTTTGACTAAAGTTGTGCTTTGAACCTCTCCTTTTTTTCCACGTATATCGAGCAGCAGCCTTTATGAAGCTTGGTCATGCTCAACTCAAATTCTATAGCTCACAGCATAAAGCAAAAAAATCTGAGGTGGACCAACATCTCAGGACAGAAGTTTCTGCTGTACGATTTAGTGCCATTTTGCCGCGGAGTTCTGGATATTTGAGTCCAAAATCAATGTACCGGTAATGAAAGAGAACTGAACCAGAATCGATGATATTTCTGTGCTATGAAGCCAGTGTGACGAGATGGAAAGTAACGAATTACACATCCTGTAATTTCAAATGGGAGTGCACGGAGTAGCTTTGACTGTCTGATGCGCTCCAGTAGGAAAGCGAGGGAGAGATAACGCCTTCCTGTTTTTGTCACTCCCAGCTGATCTCTGCTCCTACTCCTCTTGTAGCTCACACAATTTGGCCTGCGCCCTTTTTTTCCTCCCCGCAACATTTTCGTCTTGTCCCCACTCCTTTCTTTTACTGACTTTTTTTTTTTTTTTTTACATTTTACCCCTTGGGTTTTAATCCTGCCTGCTTTCTGATGTTAAACATGCTCTGTGTGCGAGTTTTTGTTCGACTGCTTTGTGATGTGTCCAATCCCAGCGCACATTAGGGGGAAAAAAGAAGACCCTATCTCAGCATATGTTGCCCTGCTGCAGTTGGAATGTTGACTGTTTCTACAAACATTGCAATGTGGAATTCTGTTCTAAATCTGCGTGCATACTGCTTGTCAGTTGTGATGCATTTACGAGCAAGACACTTTGCGGTGCATGTAATGAAAATGTTCAATTGCAAAACATGGTTTGCATTAGTAACACTCCTCTCAGGTTTAGAGCGGCCTGCCTTTAGACTTTAAGACCCGTGTTTTGTTATTTCAGACCTGAACCGATTGTCCAAATGAATCAAACATGTCAAAACATTCAAGCTTACGCAAACAAAAGTGACTCTATTTTTCTTCAATAAAGTCGGTTCTTTGTACCCTAACTTGATTTAACGTGATGTAAAATTGCGGACCAAAACTTTTCCCTCTCCGCATTGAGTCTGATCCCTGCCAAGAGTTGGGGTGACGTCTGTTTGAAGGGGTGAGTCATGAATCCGCTCTTAGTGTTGCGCTGCTCTTGGAGGCGGGCCCAGATCGCTAGCCCAGTATTTACGCAACTAAGAGGGTCTATGGAAGTCTGCTGCCAGAGTCCAAGCGAGCTCACAGTGACGGGTTTGGTGCCATATAGGCATCTAGTTCGACTCGGGTCACGGGGTCGACGGGGTCACGGCCAGCCGTGAGCACCTTAACTAATTGTGTCATCGATCGTGGCAGCGGGTCAAACCTGTGATGGACCTGCAAAGAGAGACCAGTGGTTCTTAACCTTGTTAGATGTACTGAACCCAACCAGTTCATATGCACATTCATCGAACCCTTCATTGGTGAAAAATAAAAATATGATTAAAAAAAAAAAAAGAATTCAACACGTAAAAAACGCATTCATTAAATACTGAAAAAAGTAAATACAATTTGTAGACATAAATATGCATAAGTTGTTTTTAATTGTGCACAAGATGAACCGTGCATGATGTACGATCACGACAGTCACACGGTGCCTACTGAGCGAACTAAATTTCCCGCAGCACTAATTGGACAAGCAATGTCATGTGATCATCTGCAGCCAGTAATGGCCAGGAGGGCGTGTCATAACTAATTCGGTCTTAACCTCCATGGCAGAGGCTCCGTCGAACCCCTGAGACCCATGCACTGAACCCCTAAGGTTCGATCGAACCCAGGTTAAGGACCACTGATATAGACCTTTTTTTTTTTTTTTTTTTAAAGCATTACTTTTGCCCCTTCCACACACTTACACATTTCATATCGAAACACCATAGATGGGTGGATTAGTGGAGGTCAGTGATTTTCAAAGCATGGTGCCCACGAACTCTTGGATAGAGATCGTCTATTCCTCAATGCGTAGCACATAACTGCTGATGATATTCATCATGCCATCCATCCATTTTCAACATCTGAATAAGGTCGCTGGGAGTTGCTGGAGCCTATCTCAGCTGACTTGGGGCAGAAGGCAGACTATACCCTCAACTGGTCGCCAGTCAGTTGCAGGCCACATCTAGAGACAAAGAGACAAATGACCATTCACACCCACGTTCACACCGTCACTGAGTGGGAACTGATCCCACGCTGCCCGCTGTGTACCGCTACACCATCAGCGCCTGTTATTCATAACGGCGGAGGCAAAGTGGTGCTTTTTTTTTTTTTTGGTAGCACTTGGTGCAAAGACTTTGACAACAGCAACACACAAAAAGAGTATTAAACACGTTTAAACTAAACTGTGAAAACAAAACAGTACAGTAAAACATTAGTCGAAGGCGTATATTGTGGCTGTCAGGCAGAATCCTTGCATCGTCAAATCACTACTTTTCATGACATTAAAAAAAAAACATTTTCTTAGTCACCAAACATTGCATTCTTCAAGTTTGTTTTATTCCTTCTATTGTTATCATTCACTGTTGCCCACCGGCATCAACACAACACCTCCGCATAATCATGTTCAGTAGCTCATTTAATTCTCCCCCTCCTCCCTAAGAATTGTTACGCTGTTCATCACTGGATTGTTACTTCAAGCGTCATCAATACTGTTCAAAGAAAATAATGACTTACAGTGCAAAAGTCACTCATCCAAACAGCAAAATCCAAACGTACTGTGGAATGGGCATGCATGTGAACAAACAAGTGCTATACGCATTAGTGTGAATGTGAGTATGAATGGTTGTTGTTGTCGTCAATAGGCTATGTGCCTTGTGATTGGCGACCATTCCAGAATATAGCCTGCCTCTCACCCCAAGTAAGCTGGGATCGGCACAAGCACACCCGTGACCTTCGTGAGATGGGGGGGGGGATAGAAAATGAATGGATGCATCGTATAATATTGGCCAAAAGTATAGCATAGTGACGTTGCATAAGGTCAGAGTAAGAAGTCAGTGAATGAGTCACAAGGCTCCATGTGCTGAGTCATCTCTTGTGTTGCAGGTACTTTTAGTTTTTGCCAAAGAGGACGGTCAGAGTAATGGCTTCTGCTGGGCGTGTGAGAAGGCCAACTACAGGTGCAGCATGGCGCGGACGCCCGAGTCGGCCCTCGAATGTTTCACCGAGAAGCTTCACGACCTCGTCATCATTGACCACAGACATTCCAGACACTTTGACGCTGAAGCACTATGCCGGTAGGAGACTCACCTTATCCTCCTGTTTTACTTCTCTGCTACGCTTCACATTTAAGATGTCAGAGCCGGTCAGTTGACCAATTACTTACTGTGACTCACAGCTTTAATTCTTTCAATTGCTCCATTGAAATGGACTGAAATTATAGGAATCCGTACCCAAACCGTGTTTCTAAAAAATAGCATTGTATTAAAACCCTGGAGAACCCAAGAACCCTTTTCTTCTTTGGAAAATGATGAATTATACATTAAATGACTGCTATATGTTCACTGAACACTAAAGTATATGTTTTTTCAAACATTCAATGCTTTTATCCTAATTTAGCCTGAGGGCCAAATTTGACCCTTTGGGATTTAAGGGTAGCATTTGAGTAGCAGAATTTATAGGGGCCAAATCAGACCCCGTGGGTTCTCCAGGGTTAAAAAATATAAGTGCTTGGAAATAATAATGTTGCCAAAGAAATGTACAACATTGTTGCACTTGTTGCATTGCATCATACTAAAAGGAATCTCTCATTTATTGACACTCTCATGTCGCTAAATAAGATTTAAATATATACTGTAGTGGCTGAACCAAAGTATGAGTATTAGTACTGACCTGTGTATAACGCAACATAGTTCTTCAGTTGACCTGATATCGGGTTTTTTGTTTCTTTGTTTGGATGTTTGTTTTTGCCAGTCTAGAAGTTTTGTTGTTTGCTGTTCTCTAAATCTTGATCATGCAAAAAAAATAGATTTGCACACATTTGACAGTGGTGGCAGACGTTCTCACAGGCTGCATTTAAGTCGAAGTCCAGATACTTCTGTAAAACACTGGTAAAAGTGGAAGTCCGGATTCAACAAGTAAAGTACACATACCTGAAAAATCTATTTCAGTAGCGTTACAGAGTGGTTGAACTTTGTTAGCTCCCAACACTGGGATTTGAGTACATTTGCTAGTGTTTGGGGGATTCACTGTACAATGTCGGGTTCCCCAGTTTGGGCTCTTTTTGGTGCTGTAAACTGAATGAGAAATGAGCCGTGTCTGCCCATTCCACTTTTCTATCTTTAGCATCTGCCCAAACCAAAAGCACATTTACAAACATTCATTTGCCCTGCCCGTCCGTGTATGTTAACTCCATTCATTTTGGCCGCTCCATATGTTCAGTGTACACGCTCAGGCTCACATGGGGGAACTAAAGGGCCTTTATGACCACTGGCTGGGGGAAACCACAGGCGGATGAGTGGCTCTGTACACTGCATTCTTTCAGAGGCCTTGGCCGGCCTGCAGCGCTCCATCATTGGGGCTGCTTGGGAGAATCGGAGCGTGAAAAAAATGAAAAATACATTGATTTGATGCTACAGGCTTTTCCGACAGTTGGCTGGCTTGCTAAAGGGCTCTCTGTGTTTACATTCAGGTCAATGAGAGCGGTCAGCTCTTCAGAAAACACTGTGATAGTAGCTGTTGTGAAGAGGTAAGTACAACTCACCGACCCCTGCTCAATAGCCACATTTTCACCAAGTGCTACAGTTCAGCCCTGCAGACCAATATTCTCTCGAAGCTTCCCTCGTGAACAGTTGCGCACTGCTCTCACCCTCTCAGCGCACAGCAAATGGAAGCAGTGCATTGAAATAAATCCAACCGTCGCCGCATATTCTCCTCATAGAAAGGAATTGAAAAGGTTATTTGGCACATGCTGTTGACAGAGTTGTAAAGAAAAATGTGAGACAAAAAAAAGACTGAAATGTATGGCAAACAACCATGTGTAATCACTGTGTGAGGGCCTCCGTCATTAATGACTGGCCAACACAAAGCTAAGGTGTACCATGCACATGCATTACATTTCTACACTCATTCCTTCATTTCCACCCCAATTGAATCTGCAAACAGGACACCACACCATTCCTACTTGCCTTATTACAGTGAAGGTGCACACTCAGTTGTTTTAATAGCATACACTGACACACAAACACTCACACTCACCACTTGACAAGATGCTGGAGGCGAGACACAAACCGCCCCATTCAGGAAGTCCAAACGTAATTTCTGAGCCCCTTAAATGAGGCTTATTTTTTGATTGCGTTTTTAAAGCGGGGTAACTCGGAAATGAAATGCGTTTTTATTAAACACCATGTTTAAGTCAATGATGGTGTAGCGGTGCACTCGCCTGACTTGTGTTCAGGCAGCGTGAGGTCGGTTCCCATTCAGTGATGACGTGCATGTGCTTGTGAATGGTTGTTCGGCTCTTTAGAACTGGACTTGGCCACCCCTGCTACAGACAGTACTTACTTTGCTCCATAGTTTTTGATGCTACTGTAGTACTATTCTTGCAGCACTGCTGACACAAGTCAATAGTCTATGGCAAATATTCCCATAGACAGCATTTACAGTCCACTCCACCTTGACGCAGCAGTGTGTGAAGATGCCTCATTCATTTGCTCATCGGAGACGTAGCATCAAGCCGAAACTCGTGATTGCTACTGATCCATTGCTTTTGATGTTATTGTAATTGTAACTAAATTACTCAATGTGCCTATTTTATGGCTAATACGATGGCCACATCCATTTTGGCGGAGGTGCTGACATCACTCGGAATGGGAAATCAGGCTCAAGACGTTGTCTGAAATGAAATTTAACACAATGAAAAGAAAATCTTCATTTTAGATGTCCAAACGGGTCGCGCTCCCGTGGTTTCCTTTATGAAACTGATTCAAATGGCTCTTTAGTTGCCGACCCCAATGTAATATCTCCTTCCTTACTTGCTGTGCTTTGATTGTGCCGGGAGTCTTAAACTCGAAATGGAGTAAACTTATCATGGCCTAGTGTCCGAAAACTTTTTATTTTTTTTCCCGACAACCAAATTGACAACCCCACTTGGACTCTGTCGAATTTACATTTTCACTCTACAATGATTCAATGGCATTAAAAAAAAAAAAAAAAAGAGTAATGGACAGTCAAAAGGAGTGTTTTTTGGGGGTGGGGGAGGTGAAACCCTGTAATCATGGACCTGGGAGGTGGATGGATGGATTCATGTCATGATATTTTCACTGACCAATTTTAATGGCTGGATGAGTTATTTCAAGATGAGAGAAAATGTTCACTCTAATACAAGCTGTACACTTACTACCACTTTACAGTGTAGCAAAGTATTGTTTTGTCAGTACTGTCCCTTGAATAGACAAAATAAAATATTGACAAAAACGTGAGGAAGAATGCACTCGCCTTTGTTCAATAGAGTACTATTTCTCTCTTTTTTATTTTTTCGGGTGGTGTGCCGTGAAATAGATTCCTTGGCTCAATAACTGTCAGGAAACACAATGGTCAGGCTGATGCTCATGTGCTGCCGTGTTCTTTGTTTTTAATTTTTTTGAAGGCCAGACAGGGAGGAAGCCTCTGTGATGCCTCTGATCAACGCTGGCTTTAATAGGGTGAGAGGCATTGTGCGTTTGTGTTTGCCCTCTACCTACACTATATTTGTATTACTCTTGTGAAATCTTATCATAGTCCTTCTGTCAACACTCTATATAGGACAGTGATGTAGATGGCAAATATTTGTTTGCTCAGGAGATGCATGCATAGAGATTCCGATACCATGACTTTGTGGCGTGAACTGTCCCATTAGATATAGACTGGCAATATCACGAGTCCTGTTTAAAAAAGGAACTTTAGTCACCATTGACTGGTTATTTATTTGTGCTGCTGTTGATCTCTGACCCTCAGAGATATGTAGAGAATGCCAATATGATGGCCTGCTATAATGAGCTGCTGCAACTGGAGCATGGAGAGGTGCTCGCACAGTTCAAACTAAGGTGAGTTGAGCAACTTTATGTTTGTCTTTTATTTAGTTTACACAAAACGACTCGTTCCTGGGGGAGGAAGATATGACTATCTTGTTCTACTGCACTTAAAACTCAGGGATATTCGGATTTTTGGGCCAATTTTCAGCATGTACACTATCTACAGTTTACTGTAAACATTAGAAGTAACCTTAAATTGACCTTCTCTATTTTTGCAAGGACATCTGTCAGTGTTTCAATACTTTTTGTACAACTTAACAATGTACTGAAAAGAAAAAAAATCACCTCAGGACAGGCAGAATTGTTGATAAATATCTTGGTAAGATAAACAAATAAGATTGATTGGCGACAAAAGTGTTGAGCGCAACCTCTAATTGGATAAATAATTAACGAGGTATGTTTTTGGTGCATTCAATTTCCCACTCGGATGTCAGCAGGTCATTTTGTTCACGTGGTAACAATGAACAATTGTTTTCTCTTGTCACCTGTACAAGGGCTGGAAATGCTATTTTCACAGCTCTAGAACAAAGCCAAGAGGCCATTGAGATCACTTCTGAAGATCAAGTCATTCAGGTGCATTTCGACGAACTTTTGTGTGACGCAGTTATTCTCTCGCCATCACTGTCTCATGAGCATTCGCTGTGGTCCCTTTTGAATAGTTTGTATTATTTGTATTCTGCTTGAAAGAAAAAAAAAACATCCCACTTGAACAGCTAAAATGTATTTGGGGTTAATCGAAGGCCTTTTATATTTTGCCCGATGTGAGTTGACTCCCATTTATTATGAGTTTGAATGGAAATAGTTAATTCTCAGCAAACCCACAACCCAGTTATAAGAAGGTGTGCACGCTTGTGCAAACAAATTACCTGAATTGTGTTTACTCTTTTTCTTGAAAAGTTTTTTTTTTAATTCAAATGACTTGTACAGATTACAGGTCAAATTAATTGCGAAAAAAATGGGTATCTTGCTCTCATTTTTTCCCACAAATAATTGAAGAGGGAAGTGTGGACTTTTTATATCTACTCTATATGCTGTTATTTCTTTCAATTAAAGCTACTCGAGTCACAACACTTCACAAATCAGCATTTGAGCAGGGTAGACAGTCAGCTTGCAAATGTCTTATTATGGAGTGTTGATTTGTTGTTTCAACCCGTAGCGCACTCTCAATAATTGTCACATTCAGTTATGCAATTCACACTCACTGGACTTTTAATATTCCTGCACTGTCGAATTAAAAAATAGATGTCGTCATTTTTAAAATACAGTTTACCAAATACCTCCATGATCAAGCCTCACTCTGAACTTTTCCTTCACAGTATGTGAATCCTGCCTATGAGTCCATTATGGGCTACCAACAAGGTGAGCTCATAGGGAAGGAAATAATCGAAGTGCCTAAAAGTGAGAAGAATAAGCCTGATCTCCTTGAAACAATAAACTCCTGCATCCGGAAAGGAAAGGTAATCAGCGTTTAATCATCCATACTTAGCATAGTGTATTTAAATAAAGTTTGTCTATTTTGCTGCTCGGTCACAGGAACTCACCTTGAAAACATATTTCAAAAATAGTTCTCAATAATTTGATTGTCGTGCTACAATGATGCTATTTTCGGATGTTTTGCTCAAGAGCACTCAAGATGCTGCCTGTGCTAGCCGCTATGCTAACTGAACAAGGACAAACTTGCTGCATGCTAAACTAAGTTCTCTGATAATATGGAGGAGTGGCAGGGTTGATACAGTTCATTCCATCAAATCAAATCAAATCAAATAAAAACATGAAAAATGGGGGAGAGAACCTATCTATCGGTAGGTCTTCCCATGGTCGGCATAATTCCCTCGATAATGCAATTTCTCCTGTGCCATGTTCATAGCTTCATTACTAGCTAGTATTTACAATGTGTCTGTGATCAAACTAAATGCTTTAACGCTTTCATGCAAGACATATCAACACAATCAAACAAGAAATGAATCTGACCTGGTGCTTGATTTGGACGCTGGTGATCAAGAGAAATGGACAAGAGGAAAAATAAAATTTTAGGGAGTGCTTAAGAGGTATTTGGTATTTTAAATAATATTTAGGAATCACTTTTACAATAGCTACATTTACATTTTGTCTCAGGACCACTAAAATTTACACAAGAAGTCCATGTTTCTGCAATTTGTGCATGGATCAGTTGAAATTTCATCAAGCGGGGGGTCAGAAAATGTCCACCAATTTTGGAACGAACACTTGAATATTGTGTGATTGTTATATTGAGAGAAATTTCACCATACACACGCATCAGTGTGCACAATCTGCACTTTTGGCCACGCAATTGCTGTCTTTCATGTAGCCAAGAGCAGCAGCTGAAAGCTGTGCTGTGCTGTGCTGTAATCTTACTACACAGAGAGCAAAGGTCAGTCTCAGAGCTGCAAACAGCAGGAAGGCTCTTTTTAAGCCACGGCAGTCTGTAGGTGGGGAGGAAAGGGAAGGGTAGGATAGGGTGGACATGAAACATGCCCTCAGGACTCCCAGGAGTGCTCCCGCGAACGTTAAAAGCAACTTGGTGCTCTCTGAAATATTTTGACCTACCGTTTAACTGCACCTGTATCACGGTTATCGCTGTCCTGTAGCTGTTACCCACTTTGGGGAAAGATTTTCTGCAGCCACTTCAGCATTTCTCATTGTGTGTATGCTTGTGTATGGATGTTTCCTAGGAGTGGCAGGGGGTTTATTATGCCAAAAAGAAGAATGGAGACAGCATCCAGCAAAATGTGAACATCACACCTGTAATCGGACAGGGAGGGTGAGTGACAGCAGGCCAAATGTAGAATTGCACACTTAATAAATGACTTCAAACAATCTGCGATGCGGCCAGGGCACAACTGATTCACGGCGATAAACTGGGCAACACTGTATATCAATTGTGTTTGTTGATTTTATGTCCTGACGATAAGCTTTTGCACTTTGCAGAAAAATAAGACACTACGTGTCTATCAACAGGCCTTTAAATGATAATAATAAGGTGAGATGAGATTGCCGTTTTGCCAAGTCGTTGATGAATGAAAAGTACCTGATGAGCACCTTTCTTTTTCCACGTGTCTATACAGACTGATAAATCAAGTGAACGAGTGCAAGCAGAGTCGCAAACAGGTAATATCTTCTTGAGATGCTCATGAAATAAATAACTTGACCTGTTGACCCGTCTCTGTTGGAGAACAGCAGTCGTAGGAGAGATTTCGCACAACAGTTCAAAAGACTGTCGCGCAGATTGCACTGTTTGAGGCTCTCTCATGGGCCATTATCAGCAATTAGTGGGGGACGTTCTTTTCATGTCAACATCGTCAGAATTTTGTTTGTCAGCAGGAAGCGCAACGTTGGCTTCCATTGTTGGGGATTTAATATCGGGGGAGATGGGGGGTTGGGAGGGCGACGCTTTCTTTTTGCATTGAATTGAGCAGGGCCCGCCAACACGACGGAACATTTCATCATTCTGCAACTGTTATCGTTTCCTTTCATGTTGTATGCTAGTCACAGTCAGTGAATGTATCGGATGATGTCATGGCTATAAAATAACAGCTTGGAAGAGTTCACTCCTCTTCCGCACTGTATTTATATGCTAAGAACACACACGCACACAGACACACAGACACACAGACACACACACACACACACCCCACAGCATCAGGTACACATTTCTTATGTTTTGTGTTTGTAATGAACGCTGCAGCATATGACAAAATGAAAGGTGTAACATTTTTACTGGTTATTAGTGTGTAAGGTTTATGCCAAGATCGGTGAAAACCAATATGGATACAACATGCATTTTTTTGTCTTGCATCATACACGGTGGTGACTTGTGCTTGCCCTCTTGGAAGCACAAAAACAAACATAGCAAGAATGAATAAATAAAATAAAACATAATTACAATAATTAAAAACAAAAACCATAATGTGCACTTTTCCGTTATTATTTAAAGCTAAACAAATGTCTCTGCCAGAAAGGGCATGATTTACACTACCATATGTGAAGCAAAACGAGACAGGCAAGGACAGGCTAAAACATCAAGGCAAGAATTTGTGCAATCATTGTTGCTGTTTTCAAATTATTCTGGGAATCGCATGCACATAATTTCATCCATAGTTTTCACCCACAGATATTAAAGCCGGCGTGAGCTTGAAATGAGGTTTTTGAATGTTGGCCTTAGTGATGTATTGGAATGTACAATACATGCAGTTTCAAGCAGGCAAAACCGAGTTTGCTGATTTTGAAATATGAATACATTGAATGTTCATATTTAGATATCGCTACGACAACAATAACTTGTTCAGCCACACTGCAAGTATGACAAGATAGCAGGTGCGGCTTAAGAGGTCAACAGAGGGACATCGGCAAGGACACACACACACACACACACACACACACACACACACACATTGACCCTACTTTGTAGCATGACAGGCAGTTGCACATTAGATTCTCATCAATCAAACAGAACCCCATTAAAAATATATTTTTAGTGTCTGAGTGATAAACAACTCAAAACTAACAATTCTCAACACAAAAATAGAAACAATCATTGATTCGGGTAAGTGAGCTGTCTTCACACCACTTGAGGCCGACTCAGAGAATTTTTCCCAGTATCCCAGCGTTTCTTTTTCCTTGCTCTCTTCCGGGTTTTTCTCATTCAATTCGCTTCCGTCTTCACATAACTTTGGTACAGTATTGTGGGCTATGAGTGTTTTGGTAAGGATGTCTGTATGTGGTTTTCCTCAAGAAATAGACCAATAAACGAGCGTGCACAACATAGGCTAAGACACTTTAGCAATATTAATGAAACCAAATTTGGTTACGATAGCAACATTCAAGGTGCACTTCTGGTTTGTGCTCTTATTGTGAAAGTGAATTGGAGCCACCTCCGGTACCTGACTTAGCGACATGTCAACTTCATGATCTTTACACGGTAACATGGGTACATGAAAAACGTTGCCTAAAACACTCTAACAAAACATCTTGTTGGAACAGACTGTGGGAAATTCTAACAATGTGCTTACAGACACACAAATAAGAATCTTACAACTTACTGCTCATCAACGCACTCTTTCCAAACAAACTCACAACACCGTGGACACGCTAGCCCCAAACTTCCTACTGTGTCGCCGACTCCTCGAGCTGTGCATTCGGAAGTCACATGAACTCGCATTTCACAAAAATTCACGATACAAAGTACTGTAATGCAAATTAGTAACCATAAAAAAAAGTTTAACATACAAAAGACTTTAAAGCCTTTTGCACAATGAGAACAATTACATAACAAAAAATGTGTTTCTTTTTAGAGATCTGTGCCTCAAGTGAGGCGGCACAAGCAACTTGGTGGGCGGGCCCGGCCCCCTAAGGCCTGCCCGTGGCCACGGGTCTAGTTGGATAAGCGTTCCAGTAAACACAAAATAGTCAATGTCATTGAATGATACGCTTGGATGATTCTTCTCGGCCTTATTTTCTCTCGTTCGCATGTCTTTTTTTTGTCCAGTTGAGACTTCTGCCTTACCCACCACCCGTATCCTGGGAATAAGTGCGGAAGCACCAGAGAGGCGTGATTCTTTGAATTTTGAGGCTGACTGTAAATCATGGAGCAGGGGATTTCCTGTGACTTGTGGATGTCATTGAAGTCCATGTGAAAAAATATCGCACACTTTGTACTGTATATGAAATAAGTGAATGCAAAGATTTTACTAATAACATGCAGAATGACTGACTAAAAAGGTTTCAACGGGTCATCGCAATCAAAGTCACCTTTTTGTCGTGGAGGGTTGGGGGATGGCTTGATTTATCAAAGTTGGTTGTGCATGTTTACTTAAGAGGTTGTTCTCTCTCTCCCTAGACATCCAATCCAGTAAGCACAAAGACCGGAGGAAAGGCTCTCTGGATGTGAGATCCACGACGTCTCGGGGGAGCGACGGTGAGAGTGATGGATGGAAACTAACACGCTCCCCAGTTGTATGTTTGAATCAAGTGTTGATTAGGAGCACATAAACACTCTCATTGGAAAGCTCTCGCTAAAAGGGCCCGATTTATCAAAATTCCACTTTGCGGGCGCTGAACTGCATGTTCGTGCTTAACAGATGGCATGCGTTGTTGGTGGGAATGTTACAGATGAGCTACTAAGATTATGGCACAATTGGCAACGGTGGAGACGACCCTATTTCTTTGCACTTCCGCCATAGACACTTTGGAAAAGCGCTGCGAGTGCAGAATGAAGTTTGAAGTGATGGAAATGAAGGTGTTAGCGGAAGAGGCAAACTAACACTGGATATAGCGCCGCAATGTTTATGAGCCCTTTTGAATCGCACACAGCTTGTTCGATTGACTCCCTTGGCGGATTGTCAACTCGCTGTTTGAGTCAAGAAAAAGTTGTATTCGATCATTTCTTTAATACTTTAGGGGAAGCCAGATATTTTTTTAAAAGGCGAGTTTTGTTTGATTTTACTCATCCCGAGTACACGGGTATCAAAAAAGTTCGTTATATGATGACTCATTTTGATTTCTGTATTTCTTTATTTGGCAGGGAGCTCACAGCGAAGGCACTCCTCAATGGCCCGAATCCACTCCATGACGATCGAGGCTCCCATCACTAAGGTGCTGCCTCAGACTCCGACATCTGTGTGCAGTGTGTGCGGATGCTTCGAATCTCATGACAACACTGCGATTATAAAAACCACCGTCACCGCCACGAGCCCTTTTTGTACATCCACCAGAAATAGATCCAATTTTCTAGAGGCCAGGCAAGCATGTCAAGAGGGGATGGTGATAAAATGCTACATTTCATGCACACGAAAGCATGCCGCGCCGGGCTGACCCGCTGTTTCTGTGCTTGATGTAGTCTGCAGGATGGAAGGAAACAGAGAAAGTCCCCAGGGATGGGTCATATGACATGCTACAGTTTCTCTGCTGTATCATTTGACTGTGTAGGCAGTCCCTGTGGGCATCATCCTCTCCAGAATAAAGCACGGTTAGATAGTAGCCTACTACTGTGCGTGGGTGCGCGGGAGGCCCTGCCATAGGAAACCAATGTAAGATTACATTTTACATTGTTTTGCTCCACTTCAAATTATAGTCATCCATGAGGCCAGGATGATCCGTGTCCCGAGAGACACCTCTGATAATTCCCACTTCCAGCTTTCGTCCGCAATATTGGTTGAATTATGCAAATTTACAGCAGTAGCCAAACTTCCGAGTGCCCGAAATTTGACGTTTTTCCAAGTTGTGAGCCATGACCTTGTTTTCGTTTGTTTTTGCCGTGTTGTGCGACAAATTTTAATTTACGAGGGAGTTCCAGTTAAGCTGTCACCCACGTGAAGAGAAAAAAAAAAAGCAGAGTGACAGTCGCCGAAGCGCTTTTTTTCAGGACATAAAGTCAAGCCCACAAATCCAAAGTCTAAACACTCACAAGCAGCATGGAAACGATGCTCACATTTGGCTAACTCCTTGGGAAATGGTCAACCGGAGCTGGAGTCAGAACTCATGGCCCTCACTAAGCTGCAACCCTGAAAGGCACATGCCACCATATAAATATTCCAGCATGTGTGTCACTTTCAGCTCAGTTATGCTTCATTACACCAGTTTGTCTTTAAATTCTCTTTTAATTTTTTTTTTTTTTTAATTTACAATACTTTTCTTTATTAAAGAACGTAACTTTTTTTTTTGGAGGCATGGGGGATGTCTGAAAGAGATGAATGACATTTCTCTTCATTTTAATGGCACTTATTTCATCCTCCAGGTCATCAACATCATCAACGCAGCACAGGAGAGCAGTCCCATGCCTGTGGCAGAGGCCTTAGATCGGGTACTTGAGATCTTAAGGACCACGGAGCTCTACTCCCCACAGCTGGGCACAAAAGACGAAGACCCCCATACGAATGACCTTGTTGGCGGACTGATGACTGTAAGCGCTGCTCCTGTAGGCCTAACAAGGCAGAAATGCTGAATGTGCTTGCTCTCAAACCGAGAAGTCTTCATCTTATACAGAATTGCTTTAACCGTACGCTACATGGTTCAATAGAACGTAACATTCATAAACTTATGACAAAAACCCCGTTGACAAAAAGTGTATGCCCGTTTGACAATCAGTGAAATAGCTTACAACTTTACTTAACGGACCAGTTTGGGCTGCTGCAGATTATGCAGTTTAAATACCGTACTCAAACCTTTTCTTGAAATGACTTTTCACCATTTTACTGATGATCAATTCAGGGTATGACCCAAGTCTCGAGAGAAGAGCCTGATTGACCAAAATTCCACATAGGGGCAATATTCCCACCAACAGATAGCATGTGCTGTTGGTGGGAATATTGCAGATGAGCTTCTAAGATTGTGGAACAATTGGCAACGGTGGAGACCATCCCCTTTTTTGTTGTTGTTGTTTTGCACTTTCGCCACTTTGGAAGAGATAGGCAAAGTGACACTGGATATTGCGCCGCGATGGTTATGAGCCCTTTGAATAACACGCAGCCTGCACATTTAAAGAACGTGAGCGCTAATGATGTCGGATTGTCAACTGCCCGTTTGAGTAAAGAACAGGTTGAATTTGATCATCTCTTCAAGACGCAGGCAGATATTAAAGCAAAGGCAGGTTTTGTTTGAATATACGCCTCCCGAGAACGTGGGATTTTTTTGTCTCGGCCTATCATTGAACCTTACAATGTTTTGTTTTGTTTTTTTAAATGTGCAAAACTGTGATTCAAATCTGCAACTCAGCCAGCCCCACAATTGCTTTCTAAATAATTTTGGTTTCTGGCATTTCAAAACTGTTTCAATACCATCGCTCATTTTGCCTTTACGATTTGGTATTTAAATTAAAAAACAGCACCCGCAAACGTTCTCAGTTGTGATAAAACACATTTTATGTGCTAGTTTAATCTACAGTATTTACTTCTTTTCCTCCTGATATTTTGCAGTTTTTGTGCAAACAAACCTGGAGTCAGTCAAGCCTTTGGTGTTTCTTTGCAACGGGCCTTCGCCAACTCCAGGGCTGCCGTCCAAATGACAGCATTTCCAAACATTTTTGCACATCTGACTTCATGCGAATAGTTTTGACAAGGTTGGAGAAAAACACTTTCACCGTTGAGGCGCAAAAGGATCCGGAAAAAGAGTCACTGAGTGACATGACGAGAAAGCGATGGTGAAATTCAGAAGTAGGCCAAGTGCCAAATTGGCAGTCTTGGCAACAACCCCACAGGAAGCGTTAGATTGTCCTTTGTGCTCCTGGAGGCTGAAGCGAAAAGCCCGCCCTCTCTTCCACTCACCAAATCCTCCCCCTCCTTTCTCTCTGTCCCTGCTGCACATGTACCTCGCTTCTCTCGCCCGTGCGGGCTTGGAAACATCCTGTTCTTCTTCGCATCCGATGAATAAGCATGACTTAACTCAGAAATGTACAATGTGGATTCAGAAGGGGATGGGAGGGGTTACACATACATTTCACCCCCCGTAAAATATGTGTTCTGTGAAAGCGGCTGATAAAAACCAATATAAATTCATGGTCATGAATGGATGGACGTTTTATATGATATGCTTATTTCCGGGCGGTTGTATTAGAATACGTCGTGCTCCGGTGTCATTTCAACTGAAGTCCTTGTTCCAGTGACACTGAACTCAAAGGACCCGGCGAACATTTCGAGAGGAGTTGTCATCTTTCTGATGAGAAAGTCTTAAAATAGCAAGCGTGTTCGGAGGCAGGGCTACCGTGAGACAATGCTCAGGTCAAAGATGAGCTAGTCTCCTCTTCCTTTTTCACTTGTCAAGTAAACATTTCTCTCGCCAACGTACTTAGCCTAAAATATACCGACTGCATATCAGCATGTCAGAATCAGATTTATCGGCCATGTAGGCAAGAAACACACAAGGAATTTACTTCCCAGTTACAACCCGTTCAGAAGAACAAAGACGAGACGAACATGGGCGAGACGGAACGAGAAGTCTGGCGTGTTGCTGTTATGTCTTTTAATACAAAAGTGACATGAGGTGGAATATGTTTTGATTTCATGACATAGCTTGAGGACATATCTTGGATACCGTAGTGATATTTCAAGTCCGAAATTGCCGTAGTATAGCAGTGCCGTACAGTGGATGTGTTACATTTAAGGACTCTGTCAAGGTAATTCAAAGATTTATTTCTAAATACATTATACATGTTTGAAGATGATTGCCGGAAAAAAATTTGCAAAGACTGAGATTTGAGCACTACTTAGTTGTCGAGCTGTAGCGTTCAGCTGGTTTTCAGCATTTCAGTTTTCCTGATTTTTGGGATGTGGCTAAAACAGGGCCCGGGCAGGAGTTACCCACTGTACAAGAAATTCAGCACCTTTGTTGACATCAGCGGTTATCAGGCACAAGTGCGACATACATATTTCAGGCAGCCAGAGTGTGGACAGGGCCTTGGCACTGGCATGGCCACTTTAGAGCGCCTCGTTGTGGGGATATAATCCAGCCACCTGAGGCTTGAAGCGGATGTATTTTTGTGTCTGAAACATATGTGTTGGCATACGAAAAAGTAGCCTCCATTTTTCCAGGTTGTAACAGCAGCATTTGACTGACAGATCAGTGGGGCGTGGCTTCAAAGCATTCAGCAGACACGCCCAAACAGCGTTTAAGAGCAGAGAGAACTACTTGAATTTTGACAATTTGGAAGCCTCGTTTTTTTGTATACTTTACGGTTTTCTTTTTCATTCAACTCTGTCAAGGTTGTTCAGCACACTCTCCTCTGTGGTGTGTGTATGTGTGTCAAATTTTAAGAAGACATTTATTTTCACTTTATAGGGACTTTAATAAAGACAAGTCATACAATTTATATGCTTGAACAAACTACAATAAATAATAATAACAACAAAAAACACAAAACTACAGAATAAAGCTTTGTGCCTTAAATATTTTCGCTTCACTTTTCCATTAATAGAGCTTGTTATCATAGAGGTAATATTCATTATGTATTCTGTGTAATTTATGTCACCGTATGACGTTTTCCCGAAGTTCCAGTTTCCCTCCAAAAGGTGAAAAGTTACCACTGAAAGTATTTTGTTAATTCTGCGTAGAGTACCGTAATTTCCGCACTATAGAGCGCACCTGATTATAAGCCGCACCCACTACATTTTTAGAGGAAAACCAATTTTGTACATACACAAGCCGCACCTGTATATAAGCCGCATGCGCCCACATTAAAACATGCCAATATATTTACAAAGAAAGACGGTACACAGAGAGAGTTTTCAAAGTTTTAATAATATAACTTAACAATAATAATAATATAGCTTTCTTCCCAAACGGTGCCTGTGACGCGGCAGTAAAACTGTAGCAACATGGTAACAACACGCTAGCAACAGAATAGCAACACAGTATAACAGGTCTGGTAAAAGAACATACCGGTACTTGTAAAAATCACCGTGAGCCGTCTTCATCTTCCTCCTGTGAACTGAAGCCATCGAAGTCACCGTCCTCAGTGTCGGAATTAAACAGTGTCATAAAGACCGGTCTTAATCTTACCTTTTCTACTAGAGCGCCCCTGGCGGCCGTTAGAAAAAATACATAAATTGGCCGCATCACTGTATAAGCCGCAGGGTTGAAAGTTTGGGAAAAATTAGCGGCTTATAGTCCGGAGTTTACGGTACATTCTGGCTAATTCCATCTCCTTTTTCACGATTTGCAGGATGGTTTACGGAGGTTGTCAGGAAACGAATACATCTTTTCCACAAAACGTGAGTTGCAATTAATCAATAATTCAATGTCATTTAAGGGTGAGGTCATTATTTGATTTGAATCTGTTTTCCTGGGCAGGACGCGGGAGCAGTCGAAATGTTTATTTATTTTTAAATCTCCCTTGTCATTTAGAGCCCCATCACATCCCCAGTCACCTGGCCACTCCTCTTTCCCTAAACGACATCCCCCCTCGTATAGCTCAGACCATGGAGAGTGAGGACTCTTGGGACTTTGACATTTTCAACTTAGAAGCTGCAACCATGAAACGGTGAGGCAACTGTTTTTATTTCTGCCCTTTTTCGAATACAGAGAAATGGTCAAATACTGCCATGCTGGATTTCCTCCTTCCAGGCCTTTGACCTTCTTGGGTTTGAAAATATTTTCCCGCTTTGGGGTTTGTGAGTACCTCAACTGCCCGGAGGCCACTTTGCGCTCCTGGCTACAAGTGATTGAAGCCAACTACCACGCCAGTAACTCCTACCACAACTCTTCCCATGCGGCCGATGTCCTGCACGCCACCGCATATTTTCTGTGCAAGGAGAGAGTCAAGGTAAATTCACAAATCTGAGACCATTATTTATAATACACGATTGACAGTCATAACACACATGAGCTCCAGTACAAGAGCAGATATCTAGAATAGTGTCTTGACCAACATGATAATACTCACTTTTGACACGGACACTGTCAGAGTGGTACAGTTTTGGTTTCACATTACATTTACTATTAGCTAGTTGCTGTAGAACTGAACAGCACTTGTTTGAGATATTTGTTCACTATTTTTAACTGCATAATGGAACTGGTCCCAAACACTCCTTGTTATGGCCGGCAAAGTAGAGGGTTAAATTTTTGCGGGAATTGTTTATGAATGATGAAGAGCTGAGGCTGAACTGAAATGCTCTGGAAGGAATTGAAATGTAATATATATATATATATATATATATATATATATATATATATATATATATATATATATATATATATGTGTATATATATATATGTATATATATATATGTGTGTGTATATATATATGTGTATATATATATATATATATGTGTGTATATATATATGTGTATATATATATATATATGTGTGTGTATATATATGTGTATATATATATATATATATATATATGTGTGTGTGTGTGTATATATATGTGTGTATATATATATATATGTGTGTGTATATATATATGTGTGTGTATATATATGTGTGTGTGTGTGTATATATATATATATATATATATATATATATATATATATATATATATATATATAATCAATGTCAGATTTGAAATGCTTTCAAATGGTCAACAAGTGTGAAAGGAGCGAGGTAAATTAAAAAACAAAAACTTCCAAAATTGTGAGTTTTATTTTGAAAATGTGGGAATTGTATGAGTTAGAATAGTTTCAAAGATGTCCCGAATAAAGCGAAACAGTTTGAAGTTGGAATGGTCGGCATTGGTCAAGGAATGTGGAAGAAGGAAAATATGTGTTGGCAATGTTTTTTATTATTTTAAAATAGGTCTTTGAAAAATGAGTAGTTACCAGTATGACATGAGTTAACTGAAAAATGTACTGCAAGTTCTAATCGGTCTAGAAATTTGAAAGTCGGTGGTAAATGTGTAAACATTAGGAATTCCATTTCCTAAAATGTCCCGACTGAAACGAACATTTTCAAGTTCAGACTGATTTCAACTGGTGAAGAAATGTGAAGTGGAAAGTCATCATGTAAAACACAATGTGTCTTAAATTTGTGAATCTTTTGATGTAAATATTTGAATTTTACTGTGAAAGGTGTTGAGCATTGGCAATGTGGGAATTCTTGGAACATGGCAAATAGTTTCTAACATGTTCTGAATGAGGTGAAGAGTTTGAAATTGGAATGGGAAAGATGAGTTTTCTTATTAAGGGAATGTGAAGCAAGCAGCTTTGTGAGCTTTCTGTTTAGCCCAAGCGATGAGGTCATTATGAGGTCATGCTCTGACTGAATTGATTCACTCGAGGATCGTTAATGTGATCCTTCTTTGGCGAGATGACAGTCTAGAATTACCTTACCAGATGTTTTCAATAACTTGGATATGTGGGTGCTGCACAAACATTTCAGCTTGAAGTCAAATTAATTCCCAACTCTTTTTAGTGCTTTTGATAAATCATGGTTCAAAAGAATATTAACATTCAAAAGGTATACGTGCATCCATTTTGACTCTACAGAGGTGCCCTGAGGTACAAGTGACCCAATTTACAAGGTATTTGAGGTATGAGCCGTCATTCGACTGATTAGTGTATTTATTTATGTATTTATTTTGCTTCGACTCAAACCTGCAAAATGAGCACCGTATGGTAATATTAGTAAGAACAATAAATCTTTATTCGACAGGGACAATGCAGTCAAACATAGTTACAAGCTTGCACCCACTGTGTTGCATACAAAGGCTATAACTAATGCGAATTCTCAACTCCAGTCCCCCTTTGGGCTCGTCCAAAATATTGCAGGACAATATAAAATATATATATGCAATTGGCTGGCAGGGTGTCCGCCCGCCAACTGCCTGAAGGCGGCTGAGATAGGCTTCAGCACGCCCCCGCGACCCTTGTGAGGATAAGCGGATCGGAAAATGGATGCATTGTATCGGTTCATATACACCAGATTTTTTTATACATTCACAATGAATATTCGTAATGAAAGCGAAATGGGAATCGCCTCCTTTTTCTTTAGATGGTCAGTGTTCCTTTCAAATGCAGTCCATAATTAAATGTCACGCTAAGCATGTTTTATCACATCAAAATTTGGTCATTTCTAATTTTCTCATAAATCTATACTATTGGTCAGTTCATACGTGTAGGTTTTATTTTTACAAATCAAGCATCAATCTGTGTTGAAAGTGATTTGCGCTTTTTGACAAGACAATGTTAATGAGTGAACACGGCGTTTTGGGGAAAAGTGATGGTTTTTGAGGTAGGCCGACAAGGATTCCGCCGACGCCATTGATATGCTTAGTTAACAATTCACCCTGTGGCCTCTTCATAGAAGGATGTGGTAGGTTTACATTACATTTGCATGTTCACTTTTAGTTTTGATAGCAGCCAGGTGGATTTCCTCAAATGTAACATGCGGTGTTCATATTTCCTCTGCTTTTCATGTGGCTTGCTGTAACAGCAAAGCTTAGATCCCATTGATGAAGTGGCTGCCCTGATTGCTGCCACCGTACACGACGTGGACCACCCGGGCCGCACGAACAGCTTTCTGTGCAACGCGGGAAGCGAGCTGGCGATCCTCTACAATGACACTGCTGTACTGGAGAGCCACCACGCAGCCCTCGCCTTCCAGATCACAACCCGAGATGATAAGTGCAACATATTTAAGAACATTGAAAGGTACGCCAGAGCACACTGACAGCACAAAACTAAAATATAATTAATATCTGCGTCCAGTTGTTCAATTGTCTAAATTTAAACACTGACCGCCTGTTCAATTCTTAACCCGGTGTTGGCAAACAATCCGTTTAAATATGCGTTGTTCAAAACATGGTTAGTCACGTTGTTAGATAACAGCACCTTCAGAGGGTAACAGTGTGGTTACCGTCACTGGTTAGTACGAATATATTCTTTTGTGTAATTTCGGTTTTGCAAAAAAAAAAAACAAAGACAGCCAATGAACTTCACCTTTATATGAAATCTTTTGTGAAAAGAGTGGGTGCATAGATAGGCACAAACAACAGTCAGGACCCGTCCCTCCACCAGAAGGCAGAGTGATGCGACCCTTTCATCCGCCATTGTGACTCTCAATGTATAGGTGCTAAGCTGGGGGGCAAGAACTGTGCCCTCACCTGCTCTGCACCTCTCCCATCATGGGCAACTCCATAGTGGACCAGAGTCCAACTCCTCTCAAGAGGACTAGTACCAGAACCCAAGCTGTGTGTGGAGCCATGTCCGACTATGTCGAGTCGGAATTTCTCTCTCTCGTGCTCACGCTCGGGCTCCTTCCCTCCCCGAGAGGTGACATTCCATGTCCCTAGAGTTAGTTTCTGTAGCCAGAAATCAGACCGCCAAGGTCCCTGTCTTTGGATGCTGCCCAGCTCGCTATGCACCGACCCTTTTGGCGCTTACCATAGGTGAAGACCCCTGTTGCTTTTTCAAGCTGTGCCATGGGTGCAGGGCCCGCCACCAGGTGCTCAGCAGTGAGCCCCACCTCCAGGCCTGGCTCCAGAGGGAGGCCCTGGTGACCCATGCCCGGGCAAAGGGAAACAATGTCCATATATTGTATTCATCATAAGGGGTCTTTTGAGCCGTGCTTTATCTGGTCCCTTGCCTAGGACCTGTTTGCCATGGGTGACCCTGCCAGGGGCTTAAAACCCCAGACAACTTAGCTCCTAGGATCATCACACAAACCCTTTCACCATGGTAAGGTGACGGCTAATGGAGGGGTAGATTTTTTTTTACTTCTTTTTTCCGAAGCTCAGTATTTAGGCATGTAGTGGACACCTAGGCAGTTATATTATTTACATAATAATGCTTATGTCATTTGAGCAATTTATTTAGGGCTATTGGGCATCAAAATGTTAGCCTTTCACATTAATCAATACCACAAAGTAGCTCTCGCTTTCAAAAAGATGGTGACCCCGGCTGTTTCCTTTCCAATAACCCATTATATCATGAAAGGTTTTGTTTTTACCCCATAAGAAATCATACGGTTTGACTGCCTTATAATGAGGTGAGTGGGATCCATTTTGACTTGAAAGTTGAAGTGACGGAGTTAATTACTTTGTATGTTAATAAATGCAGGATCCATATACTAAACAGGTGATTTAAATTTTAACCTTATTTGGGGTTCAGTTGAATTAAAAAATCATAAATGTAGGGCTTTAACTTTCAGTTAAGCTTTTTGAAATGGATTACACAAATATGTTGGATGTCAATAAATTATAAGGTGATAGCCTATATGCTCATTCCGCTCCAACCCAAATTTTCTAATGCAGTACTGCTGTCAGGTTGTTAAAGTGTCGTGTGTTTGTATACCTAATCCGGGTTTAATATGATTCAAGTCAAAGCATAATAGCTCACGTGCACGGCTCCCCAGTGAGAGGGGGTAGGAGGGCGTGTGAACAAAGCATCCATTCATCGCCACTGTCACTGAAGTTAGATTGGACTGCTCACTTTCCGTGTTACTTGCGTACTAATCTGTGATCTCTGCCTATCCCAACCTCCAGGAATGAGTATCGACAACTCCGCCAGGCAATCATTGACATGGTGCTTGCCACCGAGATGACCAAGCACTTTGAACATGTCAACAAATTTGTCAACAGCATCAACAAGCCGCTGGCTGCCCTGGAGGAGAACGGGGTGAGATGACCTCACGAGTAGTTAAAATAATGCTGTTTCAGAAATCGAGGTTCATCTGACTTGTAATCTGGTGTTGCCATAGACACATATATCTGTGCGAGGAGAGAATTCTACAACTTGGTATCATCTTTCTCGTCCTTGTGTGGAATGCCCTGCGCAGACTTTTCAAGCTTGTCTTGTCTTTTTAAGGAAAGAATGATACGGGTAACTGATAAAGGGCTTATTTTCTCTTTCAAATGTACGCAACAGATGCAAATCAAACTTTTCAGTGTTTGATGTGACCTTTCAACTGATTTGACAAAAGGGTGATTGTGCGTGCTCTATGTGTGAACACTCAGGCTTGAAGGGCAATAATGATGTCAGACCGCAAAGCCTATGTGGTTTGCACCAGTGAATGTTGAAACAAATGAGGGTGTATATCTTGTACATGTGACATGTTGTCATTAATTCGGTGCATATAATCTGTCTCTTTTCAGGGTAATAATGACGAAGAGTCGGTGAAAAGCATTTTGACGTCCCCCGAGAATCGCATCCTTGTCAAGCGAATGCTGATTAAGTGTGCAGACATCTCCAATCCATGCAGGCCTCTGGAGCTGTGTATAGAATGGGCTGGACGCATTTCAGAGGAGTATTTTGCACAGGTGACATAAACAGTAGTGTGACAACGTTTTGAATGAGGGATTGCTGTTAGCTGCAACCGTGATCTGGTTTTACTGTATTTCTTGGTTTGTTAAAGGGGAAGTCAACTCCAAAATGTTCCATGCGGTCCCAGTAGTGTAAACACGGCATACTGATTAATGTTACGTTTGTGGAATATGAATTAAGCAACAAATTTCACCATTTAAAAAAAAAAAATCCATCTCGGGCGGCCATTTTGACAATTGTGTCAATTGAAAATGTCATCGCAGTTGCTCAGGTAACGACCAATCATCTTCAGAAAACAGGTGATTGGTGAGCAACTGTCGTCATTTTTTTGTCGACAGCAAGGAACAAAATGTCCACTGAGGTGGATTTCGCTGCTTAATTCATATTCCACAAACACAATATTAATCGGAATAACATGTTTAGACTAGCGGCCCCACTTAGAACGCATTATGGCCCTGACCACATCAAACAAATTTGAATTATCTTTTGCACCATTCAAAGGAAACTCATTTTATTCACATATTGTTGTGAGAGTTAACAATATTCCCCTGAATTCATGCAGTTTCTAAGACAGGGATGGGAATTTTAGCCATTATGGCTTGGACTCGTTCGAATCAAGTCTTGACTTGACCGGGTCTTTTCACTTCACTTGACAAAAACTCATGCCAGGAATGGCACCTTTTGGGGGCTTAGTCTGTCACTCCGTCAAACACCTCCCTTGCTACGATTTCTCGTGCAGTGTTTGACCGGTGACCATATCATTAAGTCCGCACGGAGAGGGATCTGTGTGGACTTTCATCTGTAAAAATTACAAGTGTGCTGACCACATTTTTCGTTTGAAGAACCACTCTGTCCAGTAAAGATCAGTAAATTCCTTAGCCTCTTCTTGAACGCATTCAGTAGTTGACTCCAGTTAGCCTGATATGATACAACTTTCAGGGTAACCGACAGTCAGGCATTGACTCAAGCTGTGTGTCAGTGTTGAAATAGCTTTGAAATACTTGGAAATCGCCGCACAGCTTTCCACGACTTGCCTTGTGACTTGCTTGAGACGCGGCAGTTACGACTGAAGACTTGCATAAGCGTGACTTGATTCCATCTCCTTTCTAATTCCTTGTTTCATTGAATAGACATTGTAATTGGCCATAAAATTACAGTAGCCTTAACAGGACTGTGAAATTGCCCTGTTTTCTGAGAAAAATAAGATACCAAGAAAGTGTGATGAGTTATAATTTGAATATGTGATAACAGTGTGATGATGATGATGGTGGATGATGACTGTTGTCTTTGTTACAGACAGATGAAGAGAAGAGGCAAGGCCTTCCAGTGGTCATGCCTGTCTTTGACAGAAACACATGTAGCATCCCAAAGTCGCAGATTTCTTTTATAGACTACTTCATCACGGACATGTTTGATGCTTGGGATGGTAAGGCTGTGATTACTCGAACAATCTATTATTCATGTCGAGTTTATTAAGAGAGGACTGCGCGCATTTCCATGATTGAGGAAACTTGTAAAGACCCTGTAAAGGGATTTGGGCGATTTGTTTCTAAACATGTTATCAATTGAAGGCTCTCAATTGCTCCAGGTGTGAGTGTGAATAGGGTCTATGTGTACCTTGTGATTGACTGCTACATGCTAACTGACAAATAATAAATATTCTCTGTAGAGAACTATTAATTTTGCTGCATTTTACAAAGAAGTGTCTGTCTCCATGAATGGAAGGAGCAACACAATATCCATAAATTACAGCCCAAAATGCCTTTTGTTTAACTGTAAAAATGCATGTTTCCCTAAAGTCCAAATATTATAGAGCGCTATTTTTCTCATGAAATAAAACACACAAAAATGTGTCGGGTCTTTTCAGAGGCTTCACTGGATTAGCATTTCCATTCATTTCAGGGAAAATGTGTTTTTCATTCCGAGGATAATTGCAAAGGAATTAAACTTGTATCTCAAGGGACCGTTGTATTATACTGTGTGCAGGGCTTTGTCTTGACAACACAATTATTGAAGACATGCGTTTTCATCACCCTCCCCAAATCACAAATAGGGGAGTTTGGCAAATGCCAAACCACAAATATGCAGAGATTAACTGTATACTTGGATAATAATTTCAGATGGGAAATACTGTACATGAATTAGAAAGAAAAACTGCAAATCTGATTACTGATGATAAACGGTTTCTCTGAATTGTCTCCAGCTTTTGCAGACTTCCCCAATCTTATGCAGCACTTGGACAACAACTTCAAGTACTGGAAAGGCCTGGATGAACGAAAGCTGCATAGCCTGCGACCGCCTCCAGAATAGGCGGTGCATTCCCCCTGCTTGTGTTGTGTGGGTGCGTACAGAAAACACAGTCCTCCAAAGTGACGTTCTGACAGGCAGCTGCAGCGCTGATATCGCCGGCACTTACAAGCTTGTCCGAGGACAACTGTGGAAATAAAAAACAGACGTGGACACACGACAGCACCCTTTGGAACTTCTCGTGCCTCTCAGGCATTTGCAGTGTAGCTGGTCATGACATGAGAAGGGGGTCCCGGACAGGCCTCGTGGATAAGCTTCAGTCCCGTGTGTACCATACGGGGCTGTGAAACTGACCTTGCTGTTTGACGAGAAACTGCTTGTTTACTGAACGAGCCAGCAACACTGGAGGAGAGAATGGAAACGTGGTGCGAATAAATGAAGGTGTTCAATACGAGTCAGGTCATACAATCGCCTCCATCCTCCATCCTTATTCACTCAGTAAGGCAAGACTGCTCTTTATGCTCCTGGAGGCTGAAATATGAAATAACTTTTTTTTTTTTCTCCTCTCTGCTCAATAACTGCTCATGCATTTCCATGTGACCAACAGAAACCGGCATGTGGGAGTGGACAAAAACCCTATTAATGCAACAATCATAGGTGAACAATGACATTCTATTTGGAATGCTCACTTATTTAGACTTACCATATTTTTCATTTAAAATATCCTAATTGAACTTGTTGGTAAATAAGAAAATCGAGAGGGGAGGGGAAAAGCCAAAGCGAATCAATTCAGATAGAACTCACTATTATCCATTTTATTTTCTTATCAAGAGTACAGTACCAGTTCCAGACTTTTGTATTGCACTGTAAACCACATTAAAAATGTCTCCGTGTCGGCGGGTTGGGTTGTTGCATTGGAGAACAGGCTGTTATTGTTGGTCATCAGGAGTTGTCGTGTGGATGCAATCATTGTTGCAACAAGCCTCACTCTCCGGTTTCATGCTGTAAACCGCTTGACATTTGACAACAGCAGAGATATGTGAAAACCATTTGGACTTGAATTTTTTTTTTTTTTTTTCCTGACAGAATTTTTTTTGTATCTGGTTTATCCTACTGAAAAGACTTGCCTTATTTTATACAATATTTATACAGTACATCCCACTGTGCAACTGCAAGAGACATCTGGAGTTTTTATTATAACATAGTCAGGTTATGTTCAAATAAATCTCAATATTTTTATAGACTTTTACACTGGATTTGCAGCAAATGAGATCAACCGTTATAGTGATCTGAATACCTGTGAATTTGGTGGTCACACAGAGCATGTATATCGAAAAATGAGTTGGTTAATGACGGAGGATGTGCATCATAGAACTGTCTATCACTGTTTTGAAGCGGCCTCACATTGATTTCAATCCCAACGTCATTCTATTCTGGCCACTTGTCTCCAGCATCCTTCCGCACGGACCCAGGGAGCAGATTCATCTTCAAAGGTGGATTCAGTTTGGTTACTAATGATATACATTGATAAGATTGTTGCTGATGAAGAATATTTCCTTGTTAAACAGTATATAAATGCCATCGACAAATAACGGTTTGTCGTATGAAGGCGGTTACTTTGTATGTTAGTTTTTTTTTTTCTCTGATGACACAACTGTACACTCAATCAGAAGTCTTGTTTCTTCCTTCTGATTCACATCTTGGTCTGAGGGCACGGAAAAAAATAGAAACTGTTAAATGAAAAATAAAAAGAAATTATTCAACGGCGGTGCCTATTCCCACTCATGTGACTGCTTTTCCAGTTATCATTTGCCAAAAGTTATTTCTGTGACAACAAAGTTGCTGTCAGGAAGCAAACCTCAAATTCTGCCGCTGACACACATGGGACAAATGTTTCACTCATGATTTAGACTTTAAATACTGAATGATGATCACCAGATCTGCAGTGAAAAAGGAATGGCCCACTGCACATCTGCCGCTGGTAAACTAACTGCACCACTGCTAAATTACGAATCACCAGTCATTCATATTTATACCCTCTGGTAGACAGGAGCGGGTATATCTCATGTTGATGGTAAAATATTTGATCACATCCACGGGATTCTTCCAAATAGCTTGGTTGAACGAAACACAGATGTTGCCTTGGAATTCATGATCAACTCGCATCCCATTGTGAAGTGACGCAATACTCCTAAAGTAAAAATGTTGCTTTCCCGATAGAACCGTCTGTAGTCTGTGGGGCAATTTGATTTCTTTAATTTATGTTAACTGGTTTAGGCATTCAACATAGGTAATATTATGAACATAAAGCTTTATCTTTATAGTGAGCGCCTACAAGGAAAAGACCTCATATCAATCAATTACAAAATACCGGTACACTGGGCAACACAATTTTTGTTGAGGTATGTCTGACAGCCGTTTAAACTGAATTTTGGGTGTGGAATCCAAAACTTTCTCTACCACTTCAAGTGTTTGATTTATAGGATCCCCCATTTACTTTAAAAAAATAGAATGTGTATACTGTATACTATATGGAAATAAAATGGAATATAGTTTCAAACTCTGAAAACAAAAAATACAGCATCAAATGAAATAGAACTTTAAACGGTTTGCCCAAGGCGACAAGGTTAAGAGAAATGCCAGCACCAATCCTCTAAATTTCTACCATGTTAGATTTCTGTTTGATTAGATTAGATTAGATTAGATAATCTTTATTTGTCCCACACTGGGGAAATTTGCAGTCTACAGCAGCAAAATTGGGAGGGAAGAAAAACAAGCAGGTACAGTATTGTACAGTATCGCTGTCTGCTAATTAAAACATACATGCTCAAGGGCAGCTGGTGAAAGTTCTGTAAATAAGAACTGAACACGCATAACATATTGTTTTGTAATAAAGAACTGAAGACACATAACACATTGTAATTAATCTGTCCATCTGTGGTGTGATGCTCTACAGTACTTTATATTATATTGAGTTTTTTTCTATATTGGTGCAATACTTCGCATATGCACAGTGGTGCAATGTTCCCTGCATCTTCACAATTCATGACACATTGCGTGTGTGTGTGTGTGTGTGTGTGTGTGTGTGTGTGTGTGTGTGTGTGTGTGTGTGTGTGTGTGTGTGTGTGTGTGTGTGTGTGTGTGTGTGTGTGTGTGTGTGTGTGTGTGTGTGTAGATGGATGGATGGGTGGACGGACCTATTTGCTCAAAGTTTTGCTTTGGCTCCATCTTGTGATATATTGGTGCTAAGGAACTGAGTTGAAGTGAGTTGAGGGGCCTCATTAGCAGTGCTTTGCCGCCATCTTGTGGCATCTGTTGGCACTGTTTGCTGCAGGGTCCTGTCTTCCTTGACACGAGTTTTCCTAATGACCATTAGTTGTTCATCACTTTTCAAGATACATTTTGTGATACGGCTGGAAAAATAGGTCATCTATACAGACTACACAGTTGCACAACACGAAAAATGGTGAACTCACTACAATATATGAGGCACTACTACAGTCTGTCGTTGATATGGGGTGATTCCAAACACAACCATAGGGTTTATAAATAAAAGTTGAGGTCCACTGGAGAAGGTTACGTAATGATAAAGCCCAAGGGCTCTCACTTCCGCCAGCTCACACTCATGACGCCGGCGTCACAGGAAGTACGTCATAGCAAGTCGCCGGCAACGTTGTCTGCGATGTCTGCGGCCGTTGTCCTGCATCGTTGCAAACTCTTTTAACTCTCATGCTGGTTCACGTAGTGGTGCTATGTCTTCAGGAATGGCCGGGCAAACGCCGTAAGTATATTTTATCCTTCGTATAGAAGGGAAAGGGAATATGAACCAAGTCAGTCAACTTGCTAATGTATGATGGTTTAGACCCACGGCAGTGCTAACGAGTGTTCGTGGCCTGCTAGCATTTGAAATCCCATGCTGCGCGCGTGATACAACCATGATGCCTAAAATATAACGTAACTTAATTGCACACTCTTAAAACGTGACTTATAAAACTGCGAATACTCTTCCATACAGATTCTAGTGCGTTTGGATTCAAGGTGGTGATTTTATTACTGTTGTTTGTTTCCGACACTCATAATAAAGTACCATTACACGCGCTTCCCCGCAAAACAATGAAATACCGATGAATCTGGGTTCCCGGGCGTCCTGGAAAATGATTGACCAAATTTCCAGTCATACAAAACACTTGGAAAATGAAGGGAAAAAGTCAAATGTCTTGGGAAAGCTTGCGTTATCCTGGAAAGTTATTTTTCCTCCCTCTACTTCTCACTGCCTTGTGGGGTTAAACAGACATGTCCTGTTGCGACGATCAAAGATTTTATGTTACATGCTTTAGCAAAATAAAACCGAGCCTTCGACAATAAATTAAAGTATAAAGTACCATTGCTATTTGTAGATGTTTTCACAGAAGAGTGGCTTCTGAGGCGCAGTTCTCGTAAAATCTCATTAAATGTTCTCTAGAGACTCGCGACAAGGCATGAAACTGTTAAGAGGGAAACGGGCCTGATCACCTTAAATGGTGGCCCCACGTCGGCCCGTAAAAGTTTGGCGCGCGGGGAGGCCCGCGGGCTTTATTCTCTGCAGCTCGAGCCCCTGCTCGGACAGTGCTCGCTGCGCCCTGCTCTCTTGCGGGGCTTCCCGCCTCTGAAAGAATCTGGAATTTGAGCCTCCTCGCTCAAAAGGTTTTCGGGTTTTGGTGTTGCAACTAATTCATCATCATTCGGAACTCGAATACCGGTATGTCTTCAGAGAGTTTCAGGGCCCTCAGGCGGGTGGGGGTACCATTTTGCACCCCCTACTTCAGGCTACTAGTTGATCATGCGTGCACATGAAGAGAATGAGCATGTTACCCAATCAACAGTCATGTTTAATTAACATTTTGAGCCAATAAAAACTTTGGTTATCCACCTCCTTCAACTTTGTATATTGGTACTATTTTTAGATATTTTATGACAAAGTAGATCAACTGTTGTTTTGACTGCCTATTTATGTTTCTGGCAGGAAAAACAAATCCCCATAATTACTTTGATCAATTGAAACATTTAAAGGTGATATTAACACCCAATACCACTCAGTTATATTGACATAACATAGGCCGAACCCTTTCCCAGCTGTGCACGAAGCCATTTTTATGATAAATGACCCCATCCCTGTATTTGACCAAACTCCAGCTAATTGAGTTAAATTCTTTCAGTTACAGTTCAAATACATCTTTCAAAGAGGAAAGTGAAGGACTAAAATGAGACTATATTTCAAAGACAAACATCCTGGTTGCTTGACTATAATTGCCCTGAACTCTGATCTGGAAGTCAGAAGCTGTTTTGACATTACATTGTCTGTCTGGCTGTCTGGCGTGCCTGACGTTGTCACTGCTTTATTTGGCTCTGTGCTGATCATTGGCCCGTCGGGCCTGAAGCTACTTCTGATTGGCCTGTATCCATTTGTTTGTCTGCTGCTCCTCCTTAATCACCTGGCTGAGTTTCATCACTCAGCTGCATGCACCTACGCACCAAACATAGTTGAAATCCTCTTAGTCATGCTGAATATTACTATGACTGAGATTTTCTTTGCCAACTTTGTAAACGAAAGCGCGAAAGTATTACGTGCTGCCGGCACACCTTCACCGCCTCAGCCTGTTTGACGGCAGTTGCCGGAAAAGTCAGTTATGACCGGGAAGTTGCAGAAATGGTCTCATGAGGTCTTAAATGAATGCTACCATCATGTGATCACAAGAGAGGCCCAATACCTAACCATTATATTGCATGCAAAACAAGATGCAATTAAATACTTGCACGTCGTTGTTGTTGTTCTCAATCACTTTCTGCTTGACTCCAGGGCAACAGCACATGGAAAATATGTATGAAACCGTGGGACCGATTTCCAACAAATATTGATGGTGCAAATCCACTTTTTTAACCCCTGGTTTTTGTGGAGTATCACAATTTTTACATTCAAATTAAGCATTTGGTGCCTTTGAGGGGTTATTACTTTTTCTCTGTGCTCCATTTGTCTTTGCTGATTTCTCCGGTCGGCATTACAGGTTGTGGCAGCGGTCCAGAGTCTCCTTAAACTTTGCTTTAATGAAATTGATCTGTCTCTCACACATGCATGGATGGATGGATGGACAAACACTCCCAGATTAGAGTTTGATGCATATATATAGGAAAGCAACCAGGATGTTTGTCTTTGCAATATTGCCTCGTTTTAACCTTTCCCTTTCCTCTTTGAAATATACATTTGAACTGTAACTCAAATAATCCAACTAAGGTAGCTGGAGTTTGGTCAGAAACATGGAAAAGTGGCATATATCGTAAAAGCGGATTTGTGTAAAATGGTCCATACTTTATGTCAATATCTGTGGGTGCTATTAACAGATAAAACACCAGTTGACCTACATTCCGGTGGCCTGAAGTAGGGGGTCCAAAATGTTATTTTTGTCTCACAGCCATATTTTGAGACCTCCTGTACCCCCACCAGAGGCCTGGGTGCCTTGAAACTCTCTAAATACAGAGGCAGTGAATATGATAAACCCCACCAACACAAAACAAAATGTAAAAAAATGTATTGCATGATTTTAAAAAGCCACCTTTTAAGGGGTAGTATATGTAAAAATATTACACCTATTTTTAAGTGCATATTCTGATAGACAGAGCCACAATACATTGATATAGCAATTTATTGGACTGTAACGACCGTCAAACAAAACAGGGTGGCCTCCAAATATGGTCCAGAATTTTGTAGTGCAATTACCAGGTCCCAAAGTGGACATCACATCTAACTTTGAAGGGGCATAACCCCAAAACAGTTAAAGATAGGAGGCTCAAACTTCGGATTCTTTCATTGGACATCATAGGGCTTTGATAGGAAAAAACGGGCACATTGAAGACACTGACTATAAAAAAAAGTTCAGGGTGTACCCGGCCTACTTCCCGCAGACAGCCGGATAGACTACAGCACGGCCGCAACCCTTGTGAGGATAATTGGCTCGACTAATGGATGGCTGGGTGGATGGATGAGGAGGTCAAACTTGCTGTGGCAATGTCATGGGTTCCAGCATGGGAGTTTGGCCTCTGTCCAACCCATCACCAGCTCTTAGTCAATAAGATGTATTCCATCATCTTGATTTACTTAGCAAGTAAGTAATTTAGATGTCAACATCCAGGTAGGATGTTGTATTGGTGTTGTGATGTGCACGAACGAGTCATTCTTTTAAACGTCTCTTTTGGAGTGAACGAGGAAAATTGATTCACAGCTGTCAGACAGCCATTTTGTAATGGTATTTCAAAGGGCAGGGCGATAGTTCATTAATGTATCAAAATCGAGATCGTAACATTCAAGATTTTAACATCAAAATTGGGGCTACATCAGTAACATGACCGTGCCACGCTTGTGTTGCATGCCAGGCTCACTTCAACCAACCACTTTCCTCCTTTCAAGTTTGGTGTTGATTTACAGCTAAAGCCAGCCATTGACAATCCTCTTGCGAAGGGGGCGAGCGACACACTCACAGCCACAATTATACAGCACACATGCGAGAAATCTACTTACGGGTCAGCGCGAGTTGCGAGACAGCTGTTCAGCATTCATAAAATACAGTATATACTGTGCATATGTATTGTGTATTACAACATTACATGACCATGTTTATAATTCCACGTGTACGCTTGGATAACATACCGTCAGTTGATGTTAAAATGTGTGAACAGTCTGTGCCTCGCCAGTCCATTCACTTGAATGGGAGCGAGTCTCGCTGTTCAAAACATCCACACTTTGCTCTTGATTATCGCTCACATCCTATTTCTGGAGCAACACGTGTCTTCCTTGATTGCCACTATCTTTCTGTGGATTACAAACGTAAAGGTCCTCATACAATGCAATATTTATTGTACAGGAGTTCCCTGTTCTAGCCCTGAATTTTTGAACATGCATGTCACAATCATACAAAAAAATATGGATTTGTATGGTTCAACAATGGATATGACCCTGGGTGTGTTTTTTTTTCCCTCCTCTTCTTCAGGTGTCTAACGAGCCGATGGGATCAACCAGCCCAATCAAAGCAGGGGGACAGTGGGAATATATCCCATCGTGTTTCAACGGTTGACAGCACATCCAGTTTAAGCAGTTCACTTCCTCTCACAGAACAAAAAGAAAGCATCACGGCTGGGGCGGAAAAGCCAGAGCCTCAGGGAGGGGTTGAAATGGCTGCCGCCATGGCAGCTAAAATAAATGCCATGTTGATGGCAAAAGGGAAACTTTTGACTCCCCCGCCGTTGTTGACAAAGGTTGGTACTTGTTTATCTTAAAAAAAAGCAACAACAACAATGCAAGCCATGGTTCCATACAGTCATGAATGATTTATTTTTAAACGTCATCTAGACACCCCATAGTGCACCGGTGCTGCCCCCCACAGAAGAGCTGGTTGTCACTGAGGTTGACATAAATGATGTGCCTCTAAATTGCAGAGACCTTCTCACGAAAGGCAAAACCCAAGAGGAGGTATGTGAGCAGAGGTTGTGGAAGTTCAACATTGGAAGCATTGGACTTGAAAATGCTTTAAATAGATTCTAACTTGAGCTAATATATTTCTGGATTCACAATTTCAGATTCGACTGTGTAGTGGGGCAGTTGTATCAACCAGAGGACATTTCATGTCTGATGTTGAAAGGGAAAAATCTGGCGGGTATGTATTTAGACACACAATCTTTGTATTAAAAGCAGAGTTTCCAAAGAATCTTACTTTTGAAAACGGATTCACTGGCGACAAAGGCTGCCACAAACCTATTATTTTGCTAATTGATCAATCACCAACAGTAGCCACGTTTAGTGGACATATTGGATCATATGTAAACCGCAGTATATTACACCAGCAAACAGGTTCCTCTATATAATTATCCCCAACTTACAACTTGAACTCCTTAAGGTATGTACAAGTTGATATTAAAGACAATTGAGATGATAGGACATTCAGCATTGATTCAACTTTGCAGCTTGTACCAGCTTTCCTTATGTGTTTATAAATGAGGGATGTGACCTAAAAATGTAGCTGTAAATCTGTGGTGCGTTTTAAAATGCAACCAAAAACTAGAGACCCTGCAGAATTGCAATCATACAATGAAATGATCTATAAATACAAAAATACCTGTCAATATATTTCACTTTTCTCTGCCAGCACTCTTTTTTTTATGTAAGGCGAGGAAATTTCGAATGTGTTCAAAATGTGATGCCGACAAGAAAAACTGTTTGCTTATGTCTTTGCAGCCTTTTGCAGCCTATAAAGAATCCTGACGAAAAAACATCTCCTGCGTTCATAAACACTCCCAAGCATTTGCTGCTCAGTGAGATATGGCCTTAATCGGTCATTTTATTAAATGTCAATTCCAGGTTTTTTTCTATAATCACCCATGCCTACTTTTTGTCATTAGAATAGAAGGGGAAAATACGTTTTCATTGCATTGTATTTGCTTCCTGTAATGCTCTTGCACGTGGGGAATGGAGAGACACAGCTGCAGATTCACATTTATTGTAAACAGACTTAACAATACGGACAATATTTACTACACATTTTGTCATTGTGATTTATTAGGGTTTTTTTGTGTGTTCAAATATGTTTGCACTGTGTTTCAAAAGTGTGTATTGTAAATTCAAACGCACCAACGCATCTCTGGTGCGTTTTCACTTACTGCAAGCGGGTCTGGAAAATATCCCCTGGTGATAAACAGGAACCGACCTGTGGTTGTGGCCCACATTTAACAGTAATGATGTCAACACAAGCAGCATGCTAAACCAACATTGCTTCGATTTCTAGGTGTGTTGCGCAATTTAGTCGGGCCATTGTTTCTCTTTACAATGACTGTTGTTACAACAGCATCTTGCAGGAAGTAGAATCGAGCTGTCCCCACGGAGACATCCTGAGCACAACATTTTTATGTTCTGTCATGTAAAATGATCAGAAGGGTACAGAACTTCCCCGTTGTCCATGACCTGTCTAATTTGTCTCCTTTTAGACAAAGACCTTTGTATTTGCATGTCCAGGCAAAGACACAGGAGCAGGTCAATAGTAAGTGGCACAGATTCCCTGCACCCTTTCCCCTTCAGTTCTTAGCTTCAAAGAATAAATATCACAAAGTGACGTTTCTACCATAATTTTTCTGCCAACGTAGAAGCTGTCGCTAGAATCAAAGAGATCATCGCTGAGGACATGTTGAGAGCATCTGCAGCTTCGGGAGGTCAACCAATGCCCATTATTCCCCCACTCACACTGTACCCTCAGCCTCCTCGCCCTATCATCCAAACAGCCAACAGCAACTCAACACAGAGTCAAGGGCATCGGCCAGCGGCTCCTCATCCAGGGGTAGGCAGAATAGAGCAAGGCCTTTCTCGTTCAATGTCAAGATCTTTCACAGGGAAGTCGACACAAATTTTCTTCACAATAATATGTTCTATGTGCCTTCACTAGTCTGGTTAATATTCAGGAAATGACCAATCACGGCTCACCTGTTTTCTGAAACTGAGCCATGATTGGTCATTACTTGAACCCTCAGCAACTGTGATGTAATTTTCAGTGGCCGCCCCCTGAGGTAGGGGTGGATTTTCCTGCTTAACTTATACCCAACAATCGCAATATTAATCGGAAGACTGTGTTAGGGCAGCATAGAACATATTTTTGTAATGAACAAAAACAAATAGGTTTGACTTCTCCTTCAGGCATGGAGGTAAAGAAAGTGAGGCAAGTGAAGACTGTTGCCTTCTCTGATACCCACCTCCTAAATTAAATAGCAGAGAGAAGATCCTTGGTCTAAAGAAGAGAGCCATGGGTTACTGCATCTGCTGACAACATATTTTGTTAAATGTATTCTTGTACCAGGCCAAAATCTGCGTTCACAGTGAAAATCTTTCTTCATAGAACTTTGTTCACACAAAGATCTTTGTGGGCCTGGAACAGTCTGTGCCGTCATTCAACGTAAATGAAAAGGTCGAAGGTCCCGGAGGAACATACTTGGGTCACATCCAGACAGAAACAGGAGCTCGAGTCTTCCTCAGAGGCAAAGGTTCCGGCTACATTGAACAAGCATCCAAACGGGAGTCTTTTGAACCGCTTTACGTATACATCAGGTAACATACTTTTTTTTGCTCACTATTAGCAATGGGCGAGCACAAATGCCAGATATCGGGCCAACGGCAGGCATATTTTAAGGTATCGGGTTCTCGCGGAGGCTGCCGATAGCAGCCACCGATACCTAGGGCAGAAATGTATGTAAATCTGACATTGGATAAATCGTCCTTGGCAATAGTTGGCAGGTTAGTGAATCATCATCTTCAGAAAGTAAGGTTTTAGCAATTTTTTCATCATTCTGTTAAATTAAATTGCTTAAATTGTTTATCAAAATTACTAGAGGTATCAGTACTCAGTATTGGTGACGGCTCAGAGTGAATACTGGTACGGGTCGTAAAAAAAGTGGAATTGAAGAGTTTGGGAGATACCTCAGAAGAAAACTATAATCAAATTTTTACTGATGAAATGTGCATTCAGAGCAGCTCCCAGGCTAATTGGTACAACCGTATGCTATGCAATGTGGCATTTTCAACATAGAACATTTTATGGAAATGCCACAAAGAAATCAATGTATTCAAGTTAGAGTATGTCTGCTTAGCGAGGGGCAATGTAAGATGGCCACTGGTGGCTTCGCTTGTTGTTTAGAAGCTGGTAAAAATTGGAGAAAGCTGAATATGTCACTCCAGCAGGTGATTGTAATTTTCAGTGGCCGCCCCCTGAGGTAGGGGTGGATTTTCCTGCTTAACTTATACTCAAAAATCGCAATATTAATCGGAAGACTGTGTTAGGGCAGCATAGAACATATTTTTGTAATGAACAAAAACAAATAGGTTTGACTTCTCCTTCAGGCATGGAGGTAAAGAAAGTGAGGCAAGTGAAGACTATGTTGCCTTCTCTGATACCCACCTCCTAAATTAAATAGCAGAGAGAAGATCCTTGGTCTAAAGAAGAGAGCCATGGGTTACTGCATCTGCCGACAACGTATTTTGTTAAATGTATTCTTGTACCAGGCCAAAATCTGCGTTCACAGTAAATCTCAAAAGACAATGCGCACTGCATCTACGCACAGCACCAAATTCGGATGTGTGTGCAGCATGTGTCGCTGACTTGTTGGTCACATGGTGCAACGCGGCATCTTAGAAATATATCATTTGTATAGCTATTACTTTTTGGGGATAGGGGGGGGAGTCTTGTGAAGTTTGCAAAAACGCATTATCCAC
The DNA here is from genome assembly GCA_026261675.1 of Hippocampus mohnikei. NCBI lineage: Eukaryota > Metazoa > Chordata > Actinopteri > Syngnathiformes > Syngnathidae > Hippocampus > Hippocampus mohnikei. The sequence goes on from JAKGUB010000803.1 coordinate 258,424, forward strand.
CGCATAACGATATAAAACAAGTAATTTGATACATTGTCCCTTTTTGGCCTAATGTCGTGCTTTAACAATGATGGCATTTATGTTACAGCCACCCAAACGCAGCTGGACTGGAGGCAGCCAAGCGACTCGCAGAGAGTCTGTTGGAAACTGTAAGTCACCCACTTGTCTGAAGCTGAATGAGAGCTGTACGGAGGTTTAAGAAGGTGAAGCTATCAAAGCATATAGTTGTCACTGATACCTACCTCCAAGAGTAACGGCAGTAGTGTGAACCACCTGATCTCCAGAGATAGGTCCTGAGTGCTCTGCACCTACCCACAATACATTTCAACTGTCCCATCAACTCCGGTGTTGTGCAGTGTTTGTTCATTTGCTCTTGTTATTACGTCCACCTACAGGTGAGAGCCGAGCACTCCCGGTTAAAGTCGTCCTACACAGCCACCGCCTCAACTCAATGTGAGTTTCCTTTCAATGTTTTGACTGAACACTGAGAACGATATTAGACGTTATCATAGCTGCACTCTTGTCATGACACTGACAACATCCTGTGTTTTAGTGAATGGTCCAACCATAGGTTGGTCACAGCCTGTTCCTGATGTATGTGACGGATGCCGTTAACGCCACATTCTATACTTTCCTTTCAGCATACGCAGCTCATGGATTTCCACCTAATAGCAATTACTCTAGCCAGTCTTCCTGGTATAACTACCCAGCCAATGGGTATGCTGGAGCCTATTCAGCTTACCCAGGAGCCGGTGGTTATTGGAGTAATGCAAATGGTCCCCAGAGTCATTCTAACTTGTCGACAACCCCTCCATCTTCTCAGGCAATGGTTCAGTATCCGGTGTGTCCACGGAAGCCAAATCCATATCTTGTGGAGGTAATCACAAAGATTCAAAATGTACTTGGTTGTTAGCACTGATTTTTTGTGCAAACCTTGGTATTTTGAATACTTATTGATGGGTCAATTTTTGAAAATACTCCTGTGCATTGTTTACACTTGCCTGTCATCAACCCAATCAACTAACGGTTCATTTAAAGTACTACTGAACTGCACTGGCTATGCGTAAAACAGGGGTCACTGACCATTTTTGAAATCGAGAGCTGCTTCTTTGGTACTGATTGTTGGGAAGGGCTATGGGTTTGACATCCACTTATGAAATAACAAATTTGCTCATGTTCCCATTAACTATTTCATTTTGTTATTAATATTTAATAGGGATGTTCGCTATTTTTTTTTCCAGACTGATGCCAGTATGAATACCCAACTCTTGAATACGCTCCAATACCAAGTAACCAAGACCACTAGTACTTTTGATATACAGTACATCATTTCTACTAACCCAATAACTTAATTTTAAAGAAAGATCTGTATCCATACATGTAGAATTTTTTTCCCATGTTTACATTGAATTAATGGCAGTTTTATATTCTTTTTATAAGTTTGTTCATAAATACAATACCATGTAAATTACTAAGGATGCTCCATTTGATTGGTGGCCAATAATTATTGGTCGATATAAGTGCGCGAAAATTGAATCATGGTGGCTGCTTTTCTTCAGCAGGGACAGGGGAGCTTAAAATTAATGGGAGGTTGAATGGAGCCGCACAAGGCCATTTTGGAAGAAAACCTGTTGGGGTCTGTAAAAGATCTGTGACTGAGACAGAGGTTTACCTTGCAACGAGACAATGATCCTAAACATAAAGCAAAATGTACAGTCGATACTCAGGTGTTGGAAAAGCCATGTCAAAGCCCAGACCTGAATCCAATTGAGAATCTGCGGAAAGAGCAGAAAACAGCTGTGCACAAACACTCATCTTACTGAGGTGGGGCTGTTTTCCAAGGAAGAATGGGCAAAAATTTCAGTCTCTAAATGCTCAAAAGTGACATACCCCAAAAGACTTGCATCTGTAATCGCAGCAAAAGGTGTTTCAACAAAGTATTAACTCAGGTGGGCCGAAATATTTTGCACAGTCCACTTTTGAGAAAGTTTCTTTTTTCTTTAAATTTTTAAAAAATATATTCACTTTGTTCCACTTCACAACTGTGTCCCACTTGGTGTTGATTCTCCCCCCACCAAAATTCAATTTTATGTTCCTGCTTGGAGCCTGAAATATGGCAAAAGTTCAAAGGGGCCGAATACTTTTGCAAACCACTGTATACTTGTTTATCAGCTACCCAAAATGGGTTAAGGCAAGCGTTTTGAAGTACGCAAACGCCCGATTTTGACTATGTCATTAGGTATCATTCATTACTAACAGCCATGTCTTGTGTCGTTATTAAACTAACACCTGACGGAAGTCAACAGAGCACTAAAGCAACGCATTCTCGCGTCGTAATCAACTCTTCTCATGCGCAGCGAGGCTCCCCCACCCTCGCAAGCGAGCATTTGCTCTGGAGCAAATTTAACCCAGTTGCGTTCATACGCGCACATTTGCTTCGGTACTGCTTCGCAAACGAGCATTTGTTCCGGACCAAATTTTTAAACCACCTCCCTGAGGTGGTTTAAATTTGGTCCGGAACAAGCTGTTTTCGGGCACTAGTCTGGAACAAAGTTGCACGTATGAACGCTCGAGAGGAGCAGTTGCGCAGTAAGTCCGGAATAAATCTGCCCGTGTGAACGGCCCTATAGTCAGGATTTTGAAATGACAAGACCAGCTTTTAGGTGTCTTGGCAAAAGCTTTGAAAGAATTGTGTAAATGTAAGGGTTATATTGTCTTAAAGGGTGTTGGTGGCGGCGATACAGTGGACGTTGTAGGATCTTTACACGCTCAGCCGGATGCAGGAAGTTCAAATCAGCAGCTCCATGAAGGCACAGAGGAAAAACAGGTTAGGCGAAGGGTCATGCCTGCACACGCTTTGAATGTGGATGATGGATGTTGCAGAGACTAGAGCTGGGTGGTTGTAGAAAAAAAACATGATTATTTTGTTTGAGATTGAAATCACGATTATGTTTGACAAGTACAAAATGACCTTCATGACCATGTGAATTTCAAGCTTCTTGCATTTCCATTCTGTTACATCTACACAAGTGGTTCTTAACCTTGTTAGAGGTACTGAACTCCACCAGTTCATATGCAGATCCACCGAACCCTTAGTGAAAAATAAAAATGTGATTCGAGAAGTATTGTATTTCCGTTGATGTCAGCTCAGTGGTAGAGCTGTCGTTTCCCAACCCAGAGGTTGTTGGTTGAATCCCTAGCCATTGCAACCATGTCTAAGTGTCCTTGAGCAAGATACTCAAATCGCGATTGCTCCTGATGTTGCATCATCAATAGATGAATGAGGCAACAGTGTGAAGCACTTTTGAGTCCCCCAAGGTAGAAAAGCGCTGTACAAGTGACAGCCCGTTTACCATATTACCCAAATGCATGTATCAATAAATTGACTTTGTGAAAATGAAAGCCTTAAATGGCATTAAAATGCATTAAACACAAAAAAAAATGTGAGGAAGCATGACTGTCAGACGAGGCCAGTGCACAACAGCTGCCTCACAGATGGCGTAGTAAGCCTGTCTGTCTGTGACGCGGGTCACATTACATCCTTTTCGTTTAAATGAATGAATGAATAAATAAATGTGCGACTCCGGATGCCATGTTCACGTCCATCAAACATACCGGGTGTATGCTGCGACGTCTCGCTGTTGGATGGGGAATTGGGCGACCCCTACTGGCAGTAAACTTTATTTTCTTTTAAGGTTGTGAATACCTTTTCTACTATGGTGTGTATTAGGCGTAGAAAAAAAAGTAGTGTGTTTCCGGTAACCCGACCGACCGAGAATTTCTACCTCGAACAAAAACTTTCCGGTCGGCATTTTTTTCAAACCTTCTACATTTTTGTGTAATAATAATAATAATAGTACTGTAATGCCCTTCAATAACGGGGAGAAGGATGCACGCAGTCGCTGATGCAATTCGTCGCTTTTTAATAAACAAAACAAGCAATAAACACACTCATTCAAAGGAGTTGCTGTTAGCCACAACTCACGCTCATGCGCTCCACACTCAGACTAACTACCGGAGCCAATATTCCCCCAACCTCGCCCCTCCCCTTTCTATGACGTCACACGAATACAAGAAACAGATATTACAGTACATTTCATTTATACGCGCCTTTCAAAACACTCAAGGACGCTTTACAATCAAAACAAGAACAATAAAACCACAGACAAAATTATAAATAATAAAAGGAAAGATGTTTACATCGGTGCAAACTCTCGTGATATTCACCTTGAGCATGCGGCGTCATTTGCGTCGTGTGTCAACAACATTGAATCATGGCGCGACGCGATCTCGAAAATAGTTTAGACCGCGTTTTGTGTGTTGCAGTCTAGCATTACTACACCTTGTGACGAATATTTTATTCATAAAGTTACCATGCTACAACCAGTAAATTATAGAATAACCAATACTTTTTCATAATATTTTTCACAGCGATTAGCCTACAAATCTAATGACCAATTTGCCATGTAATCGTGCCTCGCGTCGTCCGTCTGTCGCTCTCGTGTTTTGTGCATACGTCACAGGTGAGTTTAGTGATACGCCCTTCGGACGATTCATACGAAAAATCAGACTGGCATTGCCATTTCTTAAATAGCGTAATTAGTAGACCTTTGTGAGTTTTTTCGCGCCATCTCAAACTTTCATCGCGCGATTCCTCAATTTGCGGACTAAAATAGCAACCCGCATACGCACCTATCTGTTGCGTCCCCCCAACACTCAAAACGAAAGTAAATTCGAAGAAACACACCGCACACCACAAACACACAGAGGCACAGTGAAATCGCGTTGATCACACAGTCAAGTCGTGTGCGGTGACTTTAATGGTTAAACTATGTTTGGTACCGTAAAATGGCGCCACGGAAGCGACACGCTACGGTAACTATTGTTACGTGAAATCCTCAGGCGTGCCGTAGTTTTTTGTTTGTTTGTTTGTTTTCCTTCGGCGCGGCGGGGTTTCAATGTCTCCTTGTTTTATGTTTTATGGTTATTTTGTTTACATTTATGATGGGGGCGTGGCAAAAATATTAAAAAAAATAAAAACATTTGTCCGACCGACCAACCCTATGCCGAAATTTCATGTTACCGGAAACACACTACTATTTTTTCTACGCCTTATGGTCACCGTGCGAGAAGAAAAAAAATGACCAAGACAGATTTACTTCCACATGCAAGCAACGTTTGAAACGGTTACAGGAAGTCCATATCCTACTCGATGGGAATCTAAAAGTTGGCCTTTATAAAGGTGCTGTTTCATTATTGGATTCTGAATCTAAGGACCTTTTGGGCTCAAATATATATCCCTATTGGTCCATTTCTTCTTGATTTTCCTCAGAATGCTCATTTTATCCATATGACAGCAATGATCTGGTGCATCATTCATTAGGAACTGGTAGATGCAATCCAGGGATGGCTCAATCAATGGCGTGATCCATTCCTAACATGTCACCATTACAATTAACCCCGGGGGGTTGCAGATATGCTGTTTTGGGAAATGCAAGACGACACACAAAGATGGGAATGCTGGATATTCATCAAACTTAACAATATTGCTTCATTTCGCCGATCAATAAATCGAAATGGGCTATTGTAGGTACACTTGAAATGAGGAGGACACACCATTCCTCACCGTAGATTAGGGTTAAGTAAACTTTAGCTCTAAGGAGTCACATTTGATTTGGGGGGGGTGATGAAAAAAAAATAATTATGCTTCTATGGACAAAATAGACCTTGATAAACATGTTGGCCTTTTGTTCAGCCTGCCAGCCAGTCTCAGGAGGCTCCTGCTCTTCGACAGCCCACATTTCCTTCCCCCGTCATCCAAGACAAAGCAGTAGAGAGGTTTGTCCTTTTTAAGTTCTCCACGTAGTTGCTCTTTAACCTCTTTGGTTGTAATACATATTTTCTATCCGACTCTTTAGGATCCTCATGCCTCCACCGCCGCCTCCCTTTGCTGCTCTCACCTCTGGCCCACTGAAGCGAACGAGTGACACGCCGACCCAAGATCCAGGCAGTCCGCCCAACAGTGACGCATCTTCGGGTACGCACCTGTTTCTTTGCTCCCAATTCTGCGAGATGAAGCGTACCTCTTTATGGACCTTTTCACATTGAAGCTGCACGTACTTCTGGTGGCAAAAGCCTTCGCTTTTCTCAAGTGGCATTCCTAGTATACTCTTGAATGTCAAGGCGGCCCAATTGAGAAAACGGGCTAGCTGTCACCTCTACCATTGAATTTTGAATGTTTGAAAAGTCAGTCAAAAAGATGTGAGGTAAATCCCTTGAAAGGGAGATGGACGTCATATTTTTATTTCAACAAGTTCATTTCAAAATAAGCATGATTTTAAATTAAACATAGTAAACATCATCGGTGAGGGCCTGAATTGGTCTTTCTGTTGCTTGGATTAATGGCACGGACGTGTATGGTTACACATGAGTAAAATATGGTTAGAAGAAGAATGCTTTATTTGAGTTTAAATTTTGTTTGTGCCTCACTTAGAAATGTTTAGGTCACAATAAATAGTTTGCTCATTTTTCAAATTCAAATTTATTTCCGAGATAATTTCTTAACGGAATTGTCAAACTTGCAATAATATTGATTTCACAATATCCTGATGTATCTTTGAAACATTCTTATTCGTAGTCGTAGTATGAAAGCCTGATGTGGTAAAGGAGGGAAAAGAGGGTTGATTTGGAATCAGCGCAAACATTTTTTTAGAAAGTTGACTTTTTTGTTGACATTTGTTGACCAGTGTAATCATTCGATTTCTGCTGTTTTCTCAATTTGGCAAAATGACATGCAGCGTTTGTTTAAGAGTGCTTTTACCGCCCAGAAGAGTGTGCGATGTCTTGATGAATTGGTCTGTTGAGAGATTATCTGTTCAATGAAATGGCATCTCCACACCCCTGTGGAGGAATGGAGGAGTGAAGACCTGTGAGATATTTCTCGGTTGCTTGGAAGCCACTAACATTGTCTTCTTCTATATGTCTTTTTGTCTTTCCCTTGTTTTCTCTCTCTCTCTTCACATGTCCACGGACCTGCTTGGCATGAATGTCCTGACCTGGCTGACTGGGGATCAAACCGACTGTAAACCACCGCTAACATGGGGCTCTTCAATGGGTTTCCTTTGGGTCTTCTCCCCCCACCCCTTCCTTCTGTTTGCCTCTTATGCTGTGCCCCAACAGGTCTTGTTGGAGATGTGTGCGGGAAGAAGCCCAAAGTGGTGATGGATGCATCAGGGCTGGTGCCCTACGGCGGAGACTCTTCTGACGAGGAAGAGGAGAGGACGCGTAGCAGTAAGAGCAGTAACTCATGACCCCTTCGGAGATAGATGCACTTGAATCTCCCCCAAAAGAAAAATCCACTTTCACACTCTGACACACTGCTTTGAGACAATGTGTTTCTTCAGATTCCATTTGAATGGAGGACGCATCTTTTCAGTCCTGATATAGGCAGGTCATGTAAAGAAATCGACAGTTTTATCCCACATGGCAAGTTTCGCTACTTGCGAATTCACCTCTTTGCAGAGTTTTGTGGGAATCTATTCTCTGCAATTTGCTGAGCGCGCATATTCACCGTTTTTGTGCTTGGGCCAAAGCCGCCATCATGTGGCATGCATTGGCAATTCAAACATCTGTTTTTGGAGGGGACTGTCAATTAAATTACTCCTGAATTTTCAAATAGCAGAGAAATGTGGAAGATCTCCGCCGACTACTTCATAAACACAATGCAGTGCATTTGATTCAATATGAAATTAGTCATTTGATGAAGCAAAGGTCAGAGAAATTCAATACAAAAAAACCCCCACAAGTACCAGGAAAGGAAATTGCATCCCCCGGCTACCAACTTTAACAGTGTGCTTTTGGTGGATTTTCCTTTTTCTTTTTTTTTTTTTTTAATATGTGTGCATACAAGTGTTAAAATGAACAGAAATTTGATTCGGCATGGCATTTTTATTTTTGTTGACCACAAATCAGCCCGCTTTATTTGTTCTAAATTGAATACGGATCACTTAGAACTTTTTCTTCTCTCGGAAAATGATGGATGTCTGTTCCCATGGAATACTATAATAAAAACGCCTACAAAGGACTTATTATTTAACCTGACTCATTTTTTTGAATGAGATTAAGGATGCTCTGTGAATGCATATTTTGGAGCCTCTATGCCATTGTGTATGGTCAGAGCTCCTGGGCTGTCCAGGCCAAAGCACGGCTGGACATAACGCTGAAATTGACACTGGAAGGTATGCAGGTGTTGTTCCAGATCCACATTGAAGAAGGACAGAGTTCCCCAGTCATAGTCCAAAGCCAACCCTATTCGGACTGGGTTGACTGTGATCCTCAGGTCAGGGCTCTGACCATTGTGTAAAAACTCATACTTGTGCCTGGAATAAATAGAGACGATGGTTGATTTATTTACAGCCTGCAACATCACTGAGATATTTAATATGCTTGGTACCTAGAAGTAGTGAGGATGTGTCTCATACACCAGGAGGTGTTGTTGCCTCCCAGGTAGGAATTTCTCTCTGTGTCCTCGTATGCTACTCCAATCCTGAACTCTGTCCTGTCATCCACCTCCACTTCCCAGTAATGCCGAGCTCGCACTGGAATCAGATCCCCAAGGACTGCTACACACCTGATACACACGTTAAGAATGATCACTGAAAGGGAGGTCTAAAAAAAATCAGATGGTTCTGCTGAAGAGCATTCACATGTTCTCCAAAATTTGTAGTCATTTTTCAAAATTTTCCACCATTGTTTGCATTTCTCCACTAATTCAAACCATTACAATGTCAAACAGTTGAGCTCATTGAGGACATCTTGGGAACATTTCACATTCTACAAATTAATGCATCTTTAATTTTTCCACATTTTAATGACAGACGCAAATCAATGGGGATGTGAATTCATCTCGCCCTTCCACATTTCCCGACAGATCCAATTTGAAGTCTGATCATCTATATGTCAACCATTCAATAAATTCGGCATTATTTCTATTCAGCGTCAGTCCTTCATCATCCCCGTACATTTTTGACAGTAATTGCATTCTCTGGTTTACCTGGTGAAGTTGTCATCATCTAAGGCCATAGCGCTGATTGGCAGCTCTTCATCTCCATAGAAAATAGTGAAACCATCCTCAGATATTGACAGGCACGGATGGGCAGTCTCCTCGAGAAGATAGAAAAATGTCCCTGCCAACAGAAGAACAAAACATTTGCAGATAGTCTTGGGCTGTAGCCTGAACAGTAAACCAATTAGGAAGAGACCGCTCTGTGTTGCCTCTTACCAGAGGTGGAAATGCATATTTCCTTACTCCTGTCGCTGGGCCCACCGATATTGACCGCTCTCACTGAGATGAGGTAACAGTGACCTGCTTGAAGCTGAATCAAACACTGGCATGTGGGTACTGCTACTACAGACCTGATTAGGACAATGGGATAGGTCAGACATTTTCATCAAATATCCACCGCACAGTTTGAAAACATTTTTGGGCATTCGACTTCACTCCAGAAAACATTCTGGACTCATTGAAAGATGCCAGCAACTTCTCTGGAGTCGCCAGACAAACAAAGGAGAATGTTCAGGATAAGCTGAGGCTAAGAATAGATTTTTTCTGGGACAGAGTGCATCTTGACTCAGCAACCCAATAACCACGGGACCTGTGGTGTCCTCTGCAAGCACTAACATTGCCATATTTATGAAAGCATTGAAGAAGAAGAAAAAAGCCCAAAGTAGAAAATTAACAGCAGGTACGTACTGCTAATTTCTGTATTCAGGGGCACTGTTCTTCAAGAACTACCCTAGGGAGTCAGGGAGAATTGGCGAGTTCTGACTGGACATTTTTCAGGTCCCACTTAATGTGTGCTGGGTGTACTGTAAGAACGCTGGTCACACTGGAGTTAACAAGCAATGTGATGCATGTTAAGAAAAATATTGCCTCATGGTAGTGTGTTGCATCAAAAATTTATGGCTGACTTTAAGTGTGTTACTTTTGTGAGGTGTTACTCCCAATAATAAACTACAACAATTTTATCTTGACATACTGTAGTAGTCTAGGCTTTAAAAAAAAAAAAACAATCCCAGTTGAAGGGGGATACAAACTCCCAACTGGGAAGCTGTTGTAAATCTTGTAGCGTGATGAGGTGCTCTTACTCAGTGACCCCTTTCTCATTGCCGTCTGACCCTTTCAGTTCGGTCAGCTCCACGGTATAGGAGTCAACAGGGTCAGGGTTTCCCGACTCCCAGCGTATGAGAGCAGCCTCCGGGCAGCTGCAACACTGCCTCTGCTTGATCACTGGAGGAGATGGAACTGTGGAGAAATGAGAGATTTAGCTGACACCATCAATCACGGAAGGCTGAGGAAAAACAAAAAGTCTATATTCAGAAGATAATCTGATTTTAAATGTTGGGAACAATGGTAAATTGTAAGAAAAATAAATACAGAACTCATATCAAGTACAGATACCATAAAAATCCTCGTAGCAACAATAATATAGAAATTGTGCTTCATGACTTCCAACCAGACTTCTCGTTAATTACCTGTCATGTATAAGGCCTTCTCACTGGCTGGGCTGATGCCTGTTGTGTTGGTGGCTGTCACCCAGAGCTCATATTGAGCACCGGGCAGAAGCTCTTTCACGGTGCAGTGGGTCTCTTTCACTCTTGCCTTCCTTACTAGACGCAAAAGCAATGGGTACAACTGGTTCGAAAAATAAAAACGGGGCATCAAATGCAGATGGGGTTGTGATGCAGACGTACCTTGTGGGGCAGTAGTGCTGTCCAGAGGCGCATTCTGCAGCACCAGTCTGTAGTACAGTTCGTAGAACTCCACCGTGTCGTCGGAGAACAGACTCCAGCATACACGCAGAGATGTCTGGGTGGCCGAGTTTGCCATTTGGGGGTTGATAACCGGGGCGGATGGAGCTGTGGACATCCCGTGGGCTTTACTTGGCAGCCATTGTTGCATAGTTATAATCACACGAGTCCCTCTCATAACTTTGTCAAAAAATCTTGTCATGAGACAATGCTGAAGAAATGACACTCTGCGACAATGTAAAGTAGTGTACCTGTAGTTAGTTTTCAGATAATACAAGCGTGTACATTTTATGTCCCCTCAAAATAATACGCAACAAAAGTGAGTCCACCCATTGGTACAAGTTTCACATCTGAGACCATGTAATACTAATGAGTCACGTGACATGCACATTGCAGTTATTATTCTATCCTCTCACCATTATTGATAAATTAGACTGATGTTTATTTCTTCATTTTACCTATAACTTGGGTTAACAGTACCGGTATATACCCGCTTTGGGCTACAGTGTTTAGTATTAATTGTGCTTCATGAGCAAAGAATAGATTGAAATTTATGTTTAGTGTTGTGGCTGAATGCAGTGACGTAGAAGTGTGGTGCGTTTTCTGAACTGTGTTCATCCCTCTCGTGCAATCAAAACAGGTGCAGCTAAGTGGTTGCGGTGTTTTTCTAGTATGACACATTAAGAGGCACGCCGATTGATCGGCCACCAATTTCCATTGGAAAATACTTGATCGGCCAACAATATTTCAGTCATTTCTGATCCACAAAAAAATTATCCCACACAGTTTGTACTTTGGAGCCTGCAGCCAGAGACCACCAGCCTGTGTGCAGTTTAGTGTGCCCTCCCCTGGGCGGATTCGAACATGTGACCTCTGCACCGTGAGGCGGACATGTTAGTCAATCACCATGCCGCCCACATCCCTAACAGTTATGAAACTGCAAAACCAAAATGTAAATCGAACCTGGAACGATGTTGATGGAGTCCATCATGCTTTTGACATCTGACAGATCAGCGAGCGGTGTTTCAAAATCAAGATTTGTTGCCAGTGTGAGGTCCATCTCTTCTATGGCGAACTCCTCAATTCTGATGAAGTCCAAAAAAAACCAATGTTGAATTCTGCCATTTATCCCGATTAATAAATACAAATCGGACTGCTTCAGATAATGGGCGGTGTCTTGCTTACCGTTTAAGGGTTGGAACAACTGTCTGTCATAAAACGAAGATGGAGATGAGTTAATACATAAAGATGGATGGATAGCAAGATTAGTGGCGCAATTGAGGGATGGCTAGACAGATTTAAAGATGGATGGATTCATACCTTGAGAAAAACCCTTTTGTCCTGGCTCCGATAAACCTCCTTAGCCTCCTCTATGAGCTCCTTGGAGGCATCCAACGCGTGCCCACAGGCCAGCAGCTGAGCGTAAAGGGCCTCCAGCTTCCTCTTCTTTTCATCTTCCAATCTTGCTGCTCGCTCGTCATAACGCTGCGATATTGTCTGAAGAACATCTGTGTAGTGATGCTCCAAGTGTTGCTCACGTCTGCCAAAATTCTCCTGCGTGGTGTATCATTTGCAGAGCTTTTAACACTTGACAAGACCTTTTCACCATGATGTCACACATGCTTCCAGGTTGGCAAAAGACACAGCTTTCTCTGATGAAGCAGTCTGGCTATCTTCTCCGTACCAACAGCTGCTGACGTCATGCACTCAAGATTTATTTATTCACCTACAAATTTCACTGGATTTATCATTTTTAATTTTATTTTTGTAAGGAAATTGAAAAAAATGAATCCTTTTGGGGTTTATATCTGGCAGAGCAACCCAAATTGTGACTACTGTTGATCAATTTTCTTCCACCTCGAAATACTTTGGCACCTATTGTTTACAGATGTAATGAAATAATATATTTTATTATTTTCTTGGTGGCACGGTGGGCAACTGGTTAGCACGTCGGCCTCACCGGTTCAGGGTGTACCCTGCCTACTGCCCAAAGACAGCTGGGATTGGCTCCAGCACGCCCCCCGTCCCTCATGAGGATAAACAGATTCGAAAATGGATGGATGGATGAATTATTTTCTTGCTCTTAGGGAAACATTTTACCTCTACAGTGAGAAAAATTTCTTCCAGGTGTCCTGCAAAGTTCTCCATCTCAGCCACCTTCTCTTGCAACTGAGTCCTGGTGCTGTTGATGTCACTCTACAAGGGTTTGAAATAACTTGAAATGACTCCTTCATTCAAGGAAATTAGTTCAAATTACATGGCCATTTAAAAGTATTGCTGTTTGTGACTGACAACACCTGTCAACAGTACTACAAGGTGACTGACAGACTTTTAATCTTAGAAAGCAGTATTTTCAATTTGTGACATTGATGTAGTCGGGTGTGGAATTCCACCTGAGCATTTATTTGACATCCAGAAGTGTCATGTAGCTACTAGTACGCTCTTTGTGCCTGATAGTAAGACAGTTCTGTGCACTCCAATGCCTGTACTGTATCTGACTGGGAACATTTTCCTGCCTCATTAAACTGAAGAGTTAGAAAATGAGTTATTTTTCCTACCTCAATACGACCATTGTCAAACGCGTCATCATGTCTATCCTTCACTCCAGGGGACTTCTTCAGAGGGCTGGCCATGTCTCTATTCAAATCCTGGTATTCAGCTTCTTCTGCAATGACATCCAATCTACTTCCCCTGATCTCATACAGATCCATGACGAATGACTGTGGGAGGACATTATAACACTAAGTGATACGCAATAAATGCTGAATAAGACTTTGAACAAAAGTACTGTAGTAAGACAAAGCATGCAGGCTGAATGAAAAAACATGGAGGAATATTCACCGCTAGGAATCAGCTTTTACGCCACCATTGCAGGCCAACGTGCACAAACAAACTGTGAGCAGAGCAGCAAAACACGCAGAAGCTGTGACAGAAATAGATGAGGCAGGCACACACTGATCAAATGTCAAAAATATCTTAAACATCCGAGAATAGAATCCAACACTGTCTATGTTGTTTATTGAATAGAGTATACATTTACAACCAAAAATTAGGTTAAAGGTTTTAACATTCGGTTTCATTCTGACATCACAAGGTGGAAATCCCCAGACGTGTGACTGAAAATTGAACGCGAATACTGGAGGGGTATGGTGCCTTCACCGACTCTCGTAATTTCGAAAATTTTACACTGTGGCTCATTTTTATTTATCGATATCACATTTTATTCATTTGGTGCTTTTTCAACAACTGTTAACAATATGCGGAAACTTAACAACGTATCCTTAGTGTCTATGTTGCTTGAACATGCATACCTGCTACTATATAACATAAATATAGAATTTTAAAAAGTTATAGCGGCTAATTGGACACCTCCCTCCATTAATCTCAGTTTCAAAATAGAGAATGCATTTACTGTAGAGTGTAGACAGTGCATGTGAATAATAAACAGCTGATGCTGAGGCCAAACGCTAGGGAATTAATTGAATCGTTGAAGTAGATTTAGAAAGGGTCTGACTCCGTCAAGAGATGTGGAGTATGTAGTATATGTCATTTCTAGTTTGGGAAATCTGATAAATAGCTCCCATATGAATTAATCAATGCAAACTTGAATACGCTGCTGTCCATTTTCCAGCTTCAAAGTCAATTGTGACAGTTGGCCACAGAATATCATGCTATTAACTACAGATTTTTCCCAAATGTAATAAATCTGAGATTTAAAACGGCGATTAATGGTTTATTTCATCTTATGTGAGGGTAACATTGGTCAAAGTGTGGGATTGCTGCAAATGCATTAAATTACCTTCAAAACGGGTCAAATGTGACCTAACAGTTTGTAGCTTTGACTTTGAATGGGTAGAGAAATATGGAAGATTTAGAAGGGCAAAAAGTGGGCGTAGTAATAATACTACAAATAATGATAATAATGACCATCAATGATTTATGTCCTGAAAAACTCATGTGCAGTGATATTTCAACACCGTTTGTGTTTGCGAGTCGCTTGGATGAGGCCATAAACTTTGCTGATGAAATCCCATTTTTTTTCTGTGGTCTTTGAATGCATCCCGCGTCACGCAAATGGCGGACGTTGTAAACAGAGATCCAGTTTTGAGGAGGCCCGTGTCCAAACATTTTCAACGATGAGCAACGTCGAGTGTGAGCGCCCGGACAGCTTGGACGGATGGGTGGCGATAAAAAGTAACATCTTCGAAGAACCGGAGGTGTTTAAGTTGGGTTTTATCGTCCAATGGAACGTAATCGAGTGTAAGTTCGCGGTCACCTGCCACAACAGGACATTACAGCGGCGGAGGCGAAAAGAAGAATTTAGCTTGACGGGGGAGCATCAAAGCAGCTGGGCCGGCCTCTTCTCGATGACCGATTTAAAACACATCCATCAGCAGCTAATGTGTGTCAGCGATGTCTTGGCGCCTTGCTTTCCCGACTTGTCGGAGTTCGAAGACGGCAGTGGATGGGATTTACTTTTCCCGAGTCGGAAGTACGGTTCGGATGACGAGCGGAGGCTGTCGGACGCGCCGTGTCGGAAGCTGGAAAAATACTTCAGCACCGCCATCGACGTTTGCGGGAGGACAATAGTGCTCGACACGCTATTCTACCAGGATGAGCGCGACGCGGATGACTACTTTGAGAACCTCCAGGAATTGAAGAGGAAGAGTATGCACGACGAGATGTCAAGGGCCAAGGGTCAGCTACGACAGGTAGAGTCATTCATTATGCATACAACTTCGATTCAGCACGCTTTTCACAACTTTTATTGACTGGGTGATCGTGACGTCACACGCACTTGTGATTGACAGAGTGATTGAGAAAAGAGTAAAATAAGGGTTAAATTATTATACGTATGATCACTTCCTTCCCTTCCAATCTTACTCACACACTCTGCATCCACCAGTGTCATTAATGTACCATCATAATCAAAAGGTAATAATTGACATATAGCACTGGAACTTTGTGAAATATGACGATTCAACAATTCAGCAATAAATTGAGTCTCCTCTCAGCTGCTCCAGAGTCACGGAGGTGCGGACCGGATGGTTGCGCTGCTTGCTATCTACGTACAAGAAGATGAGGCCTACCAGGACCTGCTCACTGAGGCCACTGCCTTCTTTCAGTACCTGCTGCAGCCTTTTCGAGACATGCGAGAGCTGGCTTGCCTCTACAAAATGGAGATCCTGGTAAATAAAAGCATGCCACTTGAAGGTTGACGTTAGTGCTGTGACACCCACTGACAGGATTTATTCCATTGCTTGACTGCAGTATCGGCTTTCCACCAAAAGAGGGTGTTAAAAGACCAGGGGGTGTCCACATTTTTTAGTTTGAGGGCTGCGTTCAGAAAAATGGAAGGACCTAATTCTTCCACTTTAATTCATTAAAGACGCTAAAATCCATCAATTAAGCAATGATATGTTGTTTCAATTTTACCAGTTGCGAACTCTATCGGTCTGTCGCGGTGAAGAAGGAGCTGAGGTGAAAGGCGAAGCTCTCGATTTACCAGGCCATCTATCGAGGTGTTCCAGGCATGTCCAATCAGCAGGAGGTCCCGGGGATGCCTTGGGTCATGCTGGAGACACTATGTCTCCCGGCTGGACTGGGAATGCCTTGGAATGTTATGGAAGTCGCATTTCTTTGAAACAGCAGCTGCATTTTCTAGTTTTATCTTATACCGCGGATATTGTGCCACTCGGACAGTTTGAAACCAGTTTTCCAAAACGCGTTCTCATACATGTTAGAATAGCTTTGAACAGTTGCCGTTC